>QPKB01000147.1:33381-56149 GCA_003546025.1 Camphora micrantha
TACATATAATGCTGTAATTCCGGATTTATGAGATCGGAAATGGATCGCCGTTGGTCTCATAATCAGATTCCTAAGTTATCCGGGCATGCCTTTTATGGCAAGTGAATAAGAGGAATCTTGTTACATCGAGGATATTTGTTAAACCGTTTTTTGTGGCACGGTTGTTGTCTTGAAACTGTATAGTTGTATAGTTGCCTATTTGGATGGTGCCTTGGACAAGATGGAGTCCATGTCTGGTTATATTTTAACCCATTGGCAAAGGTTTTGATTTTCTGATATAAAGAAAACAAATATGGTAGCTTTGTTGAGAACAAAAGCTGGGATACAAAATGCGACGCAGTAAACCAAGTGGCCATCAAATTGGATCTCTTCATGGATATTTGAAGTTGGTAAGAACCGATGAGCCGGTGCAAATGTTATAAGTCAACCATTATATTAATGAATGGAACCACAATTCCACAATCCCTCAAGATATTAAATTATAATATTAGTATATTTCAAATGTGGGTAGGAAAGGTGAGACTTCAAATCTCGAGGATCCCACTAGTGGAATTGATGTGTATTCCTTCATTAAGCCTTTACTATGCTGAAAATGTATGTATGGACTAGAGTATATCTTGAAGTACATTGGCACGTTTGATTTACATGGCATTTGTGTCAAGTGGGAGATTGTTAGGAAAATTGTGTAGCCCAACTCGATTGGGCCCAAGCCAGATCGAGCCCGACGGTGTGCCGTGAATGAACTCCAAATAAGTCTTGATCTGGTTGAGTCAGATAAGGATCAAACTCTTGGTGGTAGAGTTTGGATCAGGTTCAAACTCTCAGTTGGCAGAATTCCCACACTGGTCAGGAGATGTGGGATTCCAGGAGTGGTAGAGTCTGGATAGAGTTGTAACTTCTAGGGATTGCTCTATGTAACTCCTTGCTTGATTATCTAGTAAATCTGAGAGCATTCACACTGAGTTCGCAGGTCTACCCCACACCGGAACACACAAGGTTCTCGGCGAGTTCGGTTCAAACACCCATATGGGACACCCATTTGGGACCAACTAGTTCTTTCACTCTGAGCTGTAAAAACCATTTTTAGTCACCATAGCTCGGGGTGAAAGAAAAACCTTATCATTTTGGTGGAATGGTGTCGCGACCCCGGACCGAGGCCGCGGCGGTTAAAGTGCGATTATAAGATTATTTGAAAGATTAAGATGATTAAACCTCCCACAGGTTCCCGCGGTGAGGGTTCCAAACAAACACACATGGAACAACCAACTCACATGATTAAGTATGCGGAAGCGCGTGGCAAATTACATCCTAACATATCATGTCATAATAGGAAACATAATGACATCGAGACATAAATATCAGAATGAAAACATAACGAGGCATTCCCATATAGTTCAAGTTGTAAAAGTTAACAAAGTAAGTTAAGTTATTACACTTCCCAAAATAAGAGGCCAACAAAGGCCAATACAATTCCCAAAAAGTATATCAAAATCCCAAAATGTAATTCATCGAACTCGTGACCCATCCAAACGTCTACATGACGTCGTAGGGTTGCCACTCGCGTGCTAAGGTAGGCCCAACAGCCTCCTCCGGGCACTCCTCCTCAAAGGGAGGGTCTCCTGCACCTGGTCACCAAAATACAAGCATCAAACACGACGGTTTGGCAAGAAATCATTTAAGTGAAAGCATGTAAAACAAGGTTAAATCGAGGATATACTGAAATACTTTACTAAATCAAAGACACACTAACATGAATGCATAACATATATATATCATGAATAGTAAATCCACATAGAGCCCATCCTTTCTCTATCATTTATAAATGAAAAGAGTAAGCACGCACGACAAGCACGAATATATATAATATAGCACGACACGATTCCCACAAAAACGGGATTCCGGCCGCGGAACCGGACACGCACGATGTGTAATAAATACACTACTAATCTGCAGTTAGTTCACATGTTTAAGGACCCCCAGACAGTGGATCAGACTGAAAGGGCAGTCCAAGCTCTGTGGTGTTCACTTGAGTTCATGAATGCACAAAACACGCTAAACACGATTCAAACATATCGAAAATAAAAGGGGAAATCACTTATCACGACAAGACGAGGCACGACTAGCACAATGCATAATATATATGCTCACAACTTATAGAAGTGATCCCCATTTAATACTTGAAACACAACTTGAAACATATCTTGGAAATACTTGAAACACCTCTTGAAACACATCTCGGAACGAGCTTAAATACTTGACTTCAAAACGAGTACACGACATAGCTTGCGGTCTTAAATCCACTTTCAAAACACGATAATTTTATCAAGTACATGCTTAGGCTATTTATTGGGCATTGGTTGATTGGAACTCTATAATTAAGATACAAGGTTTGGTGTCCCCGAAGTTAGTATATAGCACGGAGTTCCATTCACACAATGTCCACTTAAGGTCCTTAATATAGCCTAGTTTTCAAATTTTAAAAGAAAAAGCAAATGGGCAAAAATCTCAAAAACAGGGGAAATTCCAGGGTGCCCGGTCGACCGCGCCCTTGGCCGGTCGACCGCGTACACTGAGAGCCCGGTCGACCGGCCAAGTCCCGGTCGACTCAAAGTTGTAACTTTTATTCCATGCACAGTGTTTTGGTCAGGTTCCAGAGAACCTGACCCTGTGTCGCCGGTCGACTGCGCCCTGGGCCGGTCGACCACGTGAACTGCAGGGACAGAAAATCCCGCAGTGCAGCAGGTCTTCCAACTGGGACCAAAATCCAGTGTCCCCGGTCGACCGCGCCCTTGGCCGGTCGACCGCGTACACTGCGGAAATCAGAACCCAGTTCAGATTTCTGCAGTGCACTGGTCCTTCTTCCATTCCTTTCTTTTCCACAATCTTTCCAACCTAATTAGCAAACTAAATACATGAATGTAACATGTTGTCAAGGCTCACATTGGGCATTCATTTCATACTAAAACAAATCATTAACATGGAAACCCATTTCAAAATCCTTGAAACCCTTTCTTATCAAAACAATTCCAAACTTCAACCAAAACAAGACTTGATAAAAAAATATGAAATCTGAATGTTTGGAAAGCTATTAAACATGCTTGCATTATCTAAAGTAAGATCATAATCATGAAAACCTAAATAAGCAAGACATTTGTACCAAATAACAAATCCAAGAACACACATGCACAATCACTCAAATAGATCACTTGCCTTAGCCAAATGAACACAAGTTCTTTCTTCAAGCACTCCAAACCAAAGGTCAAGCCAAGAACTACAAAATCCCATGAAAAATCCATTCAATACTCACCCAAAAACACAACCAAGCAACCCATTTAGAAATAGGTGCTATAGGTTAGAAAAACATGCTCTTTAGGAATAGAAAGAACTCTATTGAAGAGATGGGTTGTTGCCCTTACCTAAAGGTGCCCAAACGAAATGCAAAGAGAGAAATGAAGATCTCTTCCAACAAGAAACTTCAAGAAAATGGTACCAATAGGAAGCTTGTCTTGAGAGGAAGAAGGTGATGGTCTTAGAATTTCATTTAGAGTCTCCTAGCTCAAGCAATCATGAAGAGAAGGAGAAGAGAAAAGAGGGTTTTCTCAACCTAGGGCAAGGAAGTTGCAGGATTTTGTTGTGGAATGGGGAAAAAGAAAAGGGAAAGTAGCTTAAGTGCTTGCAAGTGGGTCCCCTTTAGTGCAAATCTTGCATGAGTCAAAACATGATCTTATGGGCCTCAAATGAAGTCGACGAAGAAGGATAAAACGATCCTTGAAATATCTAGTTTCCAAAAAGTATATTTTTGACATGGTTTTGGGATCTCGAAAATCGTGTCCAGATTTTAGTGTGAAAAGGCTATTTTACCCTTTTTGGCCAAAACTTGAGTTTCTGGGCTTCAAACACAATTGAGCTAAACACGAAAGTTGCACATAATCATAAAACCAATCAAATGAGATGAAAATCACGATTCACACAAAACCAAACACAATCTTCTCACGCTTGCACGTACACCCAGGCCTTCCTGAGTGAGCCTAATAAACACTAAACGTTCTCGAACTCCCCCAAAGCTATAACCATGACCAAAACTAATCACATTCTAACCCACGATAACTAAACCCAAATCAAGACTAAGCACACACTAAGCAAACACTATTGGGTTAATCCTGGGTTGGGGTTTGACAAATGGTGGTACAACACTACTTTTCACATGGCAACTCGCACCACACCGCACCAAGCTGTATATGGAGTCCAACCTCCTACACTACTTTCTTACATTCCAGGCACCACTTGTCTACAGGCAATGGATGACGAGCTAAAAGATCAGGAAAAAGCTTTAAAATTACTAAAAGATAATCTAAGCCACGCTCAAGCTAGAATGAAGCAAAATTCAAACAAGCACAGGTTTGAACGTCATTTTGATGTTGGAGACTCGGTTTACCTTCGATTACAGCCCTACCGCCAAAGCTCGGTAACTACCCGCAGGTCACAAAAATTAGTTGTCCGTTATTGTGGACCTTTCAAAATCATCCAGAAAATTGGGTCGGTTGCATATCGCTTGGATCTACCACCTGATAGTAGGATTCATCCAGTCTTGCATGTGTCCAAATTAAAGAAAAAACTGGGGGAGGTCTTCCAACCACAAGGTCAATTGCCACCGCTTACTAAAGATGGTTCTCTGCACCCATTTCCAGAAGCTATTTTAGCAAGAAGGTTAGTTAAAAGAGGAAACTCAACAGACGTAGAGGTCCTCATTCAATGGTATGGCTCTCCAGAATCAGATGCTACATGGGAGCGCTTCAAAGTTACCTATAAGGGTCCTCAATTTTTAACGGGGGAGGATTGATACTCCTCAATTTTCTACGAGTCAACTCTTGGAATCAGTCCACTATGTGTTGTCACCTATAAGGGTCCATCTGTAAGCAATTCCTTAAGAATTATAACAACCTTGCAATAGAATAGGTAGTCATTTGCACGTTGTACTTTGTTAGAAATAACTGGGCCAACTCTATAGTTGTTATGTTATAGCCATTGGAGGTTAGAAGAGCATGTATATATTGTAATCATCTAAAATGAAATAAAGGAAGGAATTATTCTTATCAACTGAGTATTATTAAGGTGCAATTTCCCTCCTGAGATTAAGTCTCTCTTTTCTTGAACCTTCTCTGAGCAGTGAAAACCATTTTTAGTCACCATAGCTCGGGGGCGAAAGAAAAACCTTATCAGAGACTAAACACTAGCAAGCAAAAATCAATTTCAGCCCTGATCACTCATCCACGACCCAATTCCTTGCAATAAAACTGAAGCAATCTGAAACCGAAGCAACAGCCAACGAATCCTCACAAAAAACAAAATAGAAAAAAATAACCCTTGAACTGCTGCAGCTTTCTCCAAACCCCACCATGGATCGACTTCAAAGCTCAAAAGCCCTAACTTCTCCGTCTCTGAAACCCTAAATCCGCCAACAGATTTCCTCCTACAAGCAATTTCTTCAGAACTCATCAAATCCTCGACCGGAAACGAAGGAGAAATCAAACAAATCCTTCGAAAAACATATAAAGCTGGTAGAGGGAATTTTGACCTATTTTCCGCCGTTGATACTCTAAAATTATTTCATGTTTGAGATGGAATATAGTATCCGGCATTGGCTCTTTAGAGGCGGAAAATAGAAACTGCCACTATTTAAATGTCACTAAAACTCTTTTTTCTTGCAGTGAGATCAAGATATAAACTTCTAGTAATCATGGAGTAACTCCTTATAGTTTATAACTTTGTTACATAAAAATATAGTTTATCGGAGTATACTATTTAGAATAAGAAATCCAGTTGAATTCATCTTTTATAAATAGTGATAAAACATTAGATAGGCTACGCAAATTAGACCACATAAAAATAATACAAAAATAACGGAAGTCAGAACTCCACGTACTCGTTTATATTTATATGTTTAGGAGTGTTTATCTTGACTAGCTACCGTCTAATTGTCCATAACATCATCCGAAACCATTTCTATCCCTTAAACCTTTAAGATATTTTGAATTTCATAGATAACCATTTCCCCCTTTCTTATTGCTTCTACTGTGGTATTTGTGATCATTCACTTTCACTTTGTTGCAACCTAATTGAGTAAAATTACGGTTTACCAAAAAAGAAAAGATTGAGTAAAATTACAAACTTTGTAGATTACTATTGGTTATCTACGTCAACTGTGCACCCAAAGACACCCTTGACATAAATTATTTACATTTTGAAGTCGCAAGCCTAGTGCATGATATATTATCTTCAAGTAGGACTAGATTTAGCGTGGAGGAGGATGGCTTGAGGTGGTATCATACAATAACCTTCACTACCTTAAAATATGATTTTTATTAGGGAGATTCTACTGGCACGTAAAATTTTACTCTTTCCATACAAATTTACTTTACACACATCATTATAATTTAAAAACTTGTTTATTTCTTCCTACACACACCCAAAATCCCCAAATAAACTCATCCTTCACGTTTCACATAGAACGCATTACACCCAATGCCCATGCATAGTTCTATTCATGCTCCGTGTGGAGGTATGCAAAGCATACAAAAAAAGGTTATGGAGGTATGCAAAGCATACAAAAAAGGTTATGTCTGTGGATGTGACTCCAACAATATCCAATAGGGGCATGCGTTAACAATTGGTTTTGTAAGTGAAATCCATTATCCATACATGTGGAAATGCACACAACAAATCTAAAATGCTTGGGTGCGTCCAAATCGAGTTAGTGACAATCTCACTATTTTCACAGTTCCTATGTCATTCAATGTAATTATGCTTTGCCAACTTCCCAAGCAGTTGTTGCATCTGACTTCTCCCACGCCGTTCATAGACTATTTGCCTGTAGCATGCATTGTATATTGTCTTCATTGTGGTTACTTTTAATTCACTTCTTTGTTTTAGCGTAACTGAAAGTTCTTTTGGTCTAACCATGCTCTTAGACATATCAACCAACAACTTTGTTTCCTCCTCTGAGAATCTACTTGCAAATGAATGCCCCTCTAAATGCTCTGCGGCCAATTAATTATGCACACCACATACAACCTCCAACCTCCAATCATCATCTGTGTCTAACTTTTTGCACTTTAATGCAAAAGGGCATCCACATTTTTTTCAACCTGTTTGTTTAATCTTCTTCGCCTAGGGCCCTCTTCATTGTACCTATCATGCTCATATTGTCCACTTCTCTCACATGCAAAGAGAACTCTAGCTTTGACCCCTACCCAAGCAGCATTTGAAACCTTAATGACATTGATAATGACAAAGTCGTTTCTCCTTCCTACTGTTAGATTCGTGTAGAGACCAGGATCTCTAGACATTGCGTACAGATCACTACGGAAATAACTTTGAACTAATATGATTAAATCACACATGCGAGATCTCTCTGATTTGATGTCGGTCTTACAGTAACCCGAAAACCTCAAGATCTTCTACTTATTCCTATATGGTCGAACTCGCACCAAGGAGTGGGCCTCTTTTCTGAATTCTCCCCTGCTCTCCAAAAACCAAGATTTCTCTCTTACTTTTCTTGTTATTAACCTAGAGAGCAGTAGCACATATTTATAGGCTACAATAGGGACCTTAAGAAGGAAATAAGGATAGGCTCCTTATGGAAATAGGAAATCCTAATTCAACCCCAATTAGAATCCTAGTTCCATAAATTATAATTCAGTCCACTAAAGAATTATAATTGCACTCCTGTCCTTATTCTCAAAATAATATTTCGAACTTCTTGTTATTAAATGCTTATCAATCTCCCCACATTAAGATTTCAGATATCCATCGATTGAATAATTACTGACATCTATATTTAATCGATATCTTTATAATTCCTTGAGATCTTATACTTAACTTATTTGATATGTTGGACACAAAGTCCACCTGCAGGGTTTGACATAATCAAAACTTAAAAGCTTCATCAAGGGGATATCATCAATCCTTATTACGAAACGTGGATTCCGTCAATAAACTAATATCCACCATACACGTAGTGTAGTCATCCAATTCACTGAGATTATTGACCCATAAAAAATATCATTCCTTCGTAAATCAAAATGCCAAACACAAAATGTATGTGTCTATTATTTATGTCGGGATTAAGAGTACAAGCACTCATAATAACCTTTTAGGTGTTCATCATCTTATATAGTCAATACAAAGACAATAAACCCAAAAACACACTCCTGTTCAATACACACATAGTGTACTAGCATAATGAGTCGAAACTATACCGTTTCCCACAGCCAAGACAAGCCTACTGAAACATCATGCTACAATCGTACCGATGGTGTGTCCAAATCCATTTAGATTGTGAACAACAACTTATACTCTATAAGAACCGACAAATAAGTCTTCCATGTATAAGTAAAACTCCGCACACCAACTTGTCTACTTTATAGAATAAAAGACACTCACATGCATAATAATGCAACCATTTGCCCATACAAAATCTCAATTAGATGAGAAGACAAAATCTACAAAAAATGAATCAGTCAAAGACAAATACATAAAGTATGTTTTTAGTTTAAATTTTCAACACCTACACCATGAGCCCAGCTAATCAACTAATCACGACTGTGAAAAATCTACAATAAAACTGATGTACTCAAAATAATTAACCGCAATCACACAAATTTCTATTTAGTAGATAATGGCAAATACAAGTCGATCCACAGAGATTTGTAGAAACAAGATCCAACAATTCTCAATCAGTTTTCACACTAGGGATTTTAAAACCACAATTAATCAAGAAAATAATAACTAAAATGATATCAAAGGAAATCTAAACACATACTGATCAGAGAAAGAGAGATCAGGGTATTGGATTTCACCAAAATAGATTTAATCATTTCAAAATTACTTCATAATCTTATGCCAATAAAACTCAATCCAATATGCAAGCAATTGCCTTGGATAGGAAGATTTAGCTTTGAAAACTATTTTTCTTAAAAATCCAATTCTCTAATTAGTACCTAAGACTCCCTTCACTTCAATACGTTGAAACTCTAATCACTATTTATCCAAGATCAAGCACAAACCATTATAGGAATTTAACCTAAACATGATATGTCAAGATCAAGCGTAAAAAATAAAAGACATTCAAAATAACATTTGCAAAGCCAGAAGTTGAATAACATTCATGAAGGAGAACTTATTAAATCATTAAGCATAATGAGGGAAAGACATAGAAAAATAATAAGGAACAATCTCACCATTTTTGATTTCCTCCTCCACCCTAATCCACGGATTAGCCAAGCATTGTAGAACAAACAATAATAAAGAAGCATCCATTATTGAAAGCCTTCAAAGTTGTCTATTACACCACTCAATCTCCACCTTCACTTTCTAACAAAGATTTTTAAAAAAAAATCTTCTAGAGAAAAAGTGAGCCTCCTCTTGAAAGGAAAAAAATACAAGAAGAAAAAGAAATCACTCAAATTCGTCATCCCTCATATCCCTCCAATTGACAACCTGTTTTGACCCCCAAAACGTCAGAATTGGGAGATTTTCGTGAGAACATGATATTCCTCTCCTTCGAGTCCTCTTTCCAACGCATCTGACCTTGCCTTAATCGGAGTCTTGAGTCACAAGTTATTATCAAAATAGTAAAGCTTGCACAAGATGGCTACAATTCCAAAAATCTTCTTTCCTTCATAATTTGATCACTTGCTAAACAATAGCATTCTTATTGATGTCCATGAGATTCCTTCCCTTTCTTGTAAAGTTGATTGCTAATTTTTAGCAACCATTAGATATGGTGAGGGCTAAGTCATGGACTCATGACCTCTAACTTGAAATTCTATCTCTCCTCCAACAAGCCTATATGCTCTTTGTGTATAACTTTTCTCAAATGGGGTTTTAGCTTTAAACCTCTCCGAATTAAGCTCAAATATGCTCAGCTCCTTCTAATTCCTACATAATAAGAAAAAGGCTATAACTAGAACATTTAAAACAAAATAAACAACTAGCAAATTCAAATAAAATGGTAGTTCTTAATATTATGCCATGCATATCAAAACCATTAAATATGAATTTAGTAATTAAAAATGGTAATTTGAGTAATAAATTTACATTAGGTCTTACCTCTTGAGTTGTAAACTCGGTGGTATAATCCATCACACAGTCTGATCCAACCTGACTTTCTTCTCTAAAGACCTGTAGTGCATAGAAAGAAATGCAGAAATTGTTTGGAATGAAATAACCGAACATATAAACCACGTTCGGTATGTTAAGTCTGAACATAATGCGGATGTTCGGATTATAAAGTCTAAACGTAAAATTGATATTCAGTAGTATTCAACCGAACATTCCCATTCAGTTCGGACCTAAAAGACCATGCAAATCGCGAACTGCAACTCTTTCCTAGAGTTTAGAACTTCAAATAAATGGCAAAAAAGGGGAAAATAAAATAATACAAACCTTTCCATTGCTACTCTAATTGAAAGGCACCATTTGATTGTTGTTTTCCTTTTCCATTGCACTAGAGAATCAAATCTTAGAGATTTAATGGAAAATAGAGAAAGTACAAGAAGGAAGAAAGATGAATGAGATGGAGGAAGATGAGTTGCTCGAGCAGAAAATGGAGGAAGATGAATGTTGTGTGAGGGAAGTGAAGAGTGAGATGGGGACTGTGATGGGTTTGTGTGTGAAGAGGGAAACTTTGTTTTGAGTTTTGGAGGGAGAATGGATATTTTGGTCATTTCATGAAGTGGTCCAAATGTAATAAAAAAAATTCAAAATTCTTTTGTGGGAAGAGCAAAAATATGTATGCCAATAGAACGTCCCTATTTATTATGCTAATTCTCATTAGATTCTTACACATTTTGTTTCTTTTTGGCAGTCTTATCATACATCTCTAATAATCATATATCTCTAATAATCATATTCATATTCACTTTACAATTACAAGCAATGACTTCTTGAAATGTTGGCAAACTATTGCATGAGTTGTGCCACATTAAAGATATGATTATGGCCTAAATATATATTATTTAGGGATAATGACTGTGCAACAGGTCTTAAACCTGACAATCGCCCCTGAACTGTTGGAAAAAGTGTAATTACCGCAAAACTGTTCATCTGTAGGATATCTCACATTGCGATATCCTGGGGATGTAGGATATCACATTATATGATATCCTATAACCAAAAGATATCACAAGATTACCCCTTCCCGCCCAAAAGGATATCACATCTTGCACCCGAGTTTAATTCTCTAGATTTGAGATATGCCATAGAACCTACCATTGCTCAAACACACAGGCAAGAAGAAGGTAAAACAAACTTTTGAATTCGTGGTGAAAATGTGCTATGCATTTGGGAGGGAACGGGTAATCTTGCGATATCCTAATGTCATGGGACATCACATAATGCGATATCCTACATCACTAGGATATCGCAATGTGAGATATCCTACATACGAATAGTTCTGCGGTTACACTTTTTCCGACAGTTCTAGAGTGATTGTGTAAGACCCCGACCCGAGTGACCTCGATTAGTGTTGATTAAATTGTGTGTTAGTTCTAAGCATGTTTAGTGTGTTTTGGTTTAGATTGGGTTTAGAATAGCTTTGTTATAGCTTTGGAAAATTTTGAGTGCCTTAGTGATTAGTAGGGCCCTTTGGGGGTTCCTTTTTATGACTTTGCGTGTACTTGGGGGATTAATTGAGATTCTTTGGATTTGTGTTCTTATCCCGTTTTATTAATCTCATCGATCTCTACAACTTTCATGTTGATCCCGTCCCCGTCCCGAATCCCGAAACCCGATTTCCATTGCTTTGAGGGCAAAATAGTCTTTTTACACTAAATCTGGACCAAATATTTGATATTCCTGAAACCCATGAAACATATACTTTTTGGAAACTAGGAATTTCGACGATCATTTCTTCTTTCTTCATCGATTTCATCCGAGGTCCCGAAAACCATGATTTTGACCCCACAATATTTCCTAGTGATGGAGCCCACTTGCAAATGCTATATAAAGGACCTTTTTCTTCCTTTCTCTTTTTCCAGCAACTTTTCTTGCCTAGGGTTTTCTCCTCATTCTTCTTCTTCCTCTTGCTCTCTTCATCTCAACCTCTCACCAAGCTTGCACCAACATCTTAATGGAGATCACCATTCTCTTCCTCTCCCTCAAGGCTTCCCATTGATACAATTTGAGAAGAAATCCACCATCTCCAAGGCTTGCTTAGAGCTAGACCTTGCCATTAGGGGACCTTCCAGTAAGCTCTCTCACTAATCTCTTAGATTTGTGTTCTTCTTGCCTTTGAAGAGCTCCATTTCCATTATTGGAAGCTCTCTATTTCTATTTCCTTGTTTGACCCATTTTAAGGTTTGTTTTGGGGGTTTTTGTAGAAATTGTGGATTTAGTGCTTGAGAAGGTGTTTAGAAGATCCTTTGCTTAGCTTGGACTTGAGGCAAGTGGTTGTATGGTTATTTTGAGCTTTTGATGATTTTGGGTGAAATGCATTGATGATTTTACTCTATTATGGATTGGCATTGATTTGAATTAAAAATGCATTAATGACTCTTATTAGTTCATTAAATGATTTTGGAAATGTGGTTGGTGGATTGCATTTATTGCTTAATGATAGTTTAAATGAACTCTCATGATATGGCTTTCTCTTGTTTCTTATGGTTGGATGTGATGGAGGAGAAGAAGGTGTTTGATTGAGGATGATGAAAATATTGATGTGAAGCTTGAATGATGTTGGAAGGGAGTATTAGGGTCTCCTATGTGAAGTGAAATGGTGACTAAGGGGGTTGTAAGAAGTGGAAATGAAATGAGAGCAGAACTGTCCCGGAACCCATTTCTGGGCAGTTCGCTCAAGCGAACCTGGTGGTCGCTCGAGCGAAGTGTTCAGAACAGGTTCCGAACCATTCCAGTAGACAGTTCGCTCGAGTGAACCCCTTATTCGCTCAAGCAAACCCTCTCAGTATTGTATCAGGCTCGTCACAGAACCTTGTTAGTTCGAGCGAACCATTTATTCGCTCGAGCCAACAGGTTCGCTCGAGCGAACCTGGCATCCGCTCGAGCGAACTCTCCCAGATAGTTTATCAGAGCGTCACAGAACGTTGTCAGTTTGAGCGAACCATTTATTCGCTCGAGCCAACATGTTCGCTCGAGCGAACCTGTCATCTGCTCGAGCGAACTTCCCAAAAAACCATTCCAGAGAGCTCATCGCTCGAGCGAATTTCCAGTCCTCTCAAGCGATAAGCACTATTCACCTGGGACTAATCTGTGAGCAAAAATGAAGTGTCAATTGATTTAAAGGCTTTTGTTGAGAACCCTATTGTGATGGGGAAACTAGTAACTATTGTGTAACACCCATTTGAAAAGATAAATCAAATCACAAGTTTTCATTTAAAGTTTTCGAAAATCCTAAGGTGTATGAAGAGCCGGAATGTCTCCAAACTCAAGGGGTACCAATTCTTACTGTATTTGACATACGGAACCTTTATTCACTTTGATTGAATTTCGAATCCCGATATTTGTCCCGGACCTCTTGAATTATGATTTACCATCCCCGAAAATATTGTATTTGCAATTGTAGCGTTTTGCTATTCCCGATATGCACTTCCCGTTTAAAATGATATTTGTGTCATTGAGCACCCCGTCCCGCCTGTTTTTATAAGTGCATAATATGAATTTTTGTACATGTCTCGATTTATGATATTTGACCTATGAGTCGGCACCACTAAGCTTGGATAACCTTGCCGGTCTGATCCATCGACTTGGAAATCCCCCTCCCGTCCCGCCAGCTGCAGTTTGGATCCCGCTACCAGGTTATCACCGTGGTATTGTCCCGATGCCGCATATTGCTTCTATGGTTCCCGATCCCCAGCTCGCTACCGTGGTCATGTCCCGTATTTATTATATATATGTATAAGTTATTTATGTTGCATCTCCTCACTTCGGTGACTGAGATCAACATCCCGATATGCTCATGTCACTTAGGTGATAGAGAACTTAGCTCTGTGTGGTTGCCATCTTGTTGTTTCCCGTTCCCTTGGATACCTTACATGTTTTATATTGCATTTATGTTTCAAATAAATGATCATTCTGTTTTATGAGATGTATTGTTTTAACAGGTTTAAATGTTTTCCAATGTAATTTTCAATTGTTGTTTCATCCTTACACCCATTTGCCAAACCGTCGTGTTTGAACCCTTGTTTTGGTACTCAGGTCCCGTTGTCGGCTTTCCCGAGGAGGAGCTTAAGGAGGCGGTCGGAGAACCGCAACGTTTAGTCGAGTGGCACACCGATGATGTCGTTTAGACATCCGGGTGCTTAAGCTGCGTAATATTTTGGGATAGTTACTAACCAATTATATTTGGGAACTTGATACTTTATTATATTGGCCTTTGTTAGCCTCTAATTTTGGGAAGATGTAATTAAATGATTTTGTTATAAACTTCAACTTACTTTTGGGAATTAGCCATTGATCATTGCTCATTTTGATACTGGTATTGTTTAATCTTATTATCTTGGACATGAATGTATGAATTAGATTTGCTACACGCTTCCGCACATTAAAAGAAGTATTCATGTCGATGTGACTTCCTTACCGCGGACACCCGTGGGAAATCGCGTGTACGAGTGGCATCCTTGATGGACTCGTATACGTTTTGATTTAAATTAATTCTTAGTGAATATGGATTGTATCATTCATTCTTTATTGATCAACAGTTCCCGATCCCGGATCAGGCCCCGCTTCTGTTCGCGTGGGACCCGGTCCGGGGTCGCGACAGATTGCCAGGTTTAAGACCTGTTGTACGGTCATTATCCCTATTGTTTACGTCTTTTTTTTCTTTTCTATTCTTTTTTTTGTAAGTCACTGTTGCAATAACTCTGGTTTAGAGTGTGGCTGGATTGTTCTTTGGCTCAGATTAAATGATAAATATGACTTCAATTTGTAAGTATGCTCACTCCCATGGAGCAACTCAGGAGGACGTGTATTGGCTAAATTCAAGTCTGGCTTGAGCCGTAGTTGGCTAAACTTAAAAATGATTTGCCCCAAACACATTTGGGTTGTGACAAACTTCTACCCTAACTGTTAGCCTACCTAATGCAACTCTCCTTTATCCAGATTTAGGACCAATAGTAAAAAAAATGGCGAAGTTGACTTGACCTAAATAAAATCCAAAAATACCCAACTTGGTGACTCGATTTGTGAATTTCCCAACTCAAGTGCAATTCAGGTTGAGCCGGGTTGACTTTGGCTAAAAAAGTACTCAAATAATCTCTCCTTTGAGAAAAATAAATTAAGGGAAGATACCCTGGATTATAAAAAATAATAATAATTTAGTCACCCTTGGATTTTATCACATTAAATGTACAATATATATAGCCATCAAATCTCCGAATTCTAAAATTTTGGGCTAAGATGATTGTATTGGCACTGCATCCACCCCAAATTCACTTCAAAGAGAGGAGCCTTGGTGACTATTTCACAGATTCAATCATGTTATTAGCTATATTACTAGTAATGTTTGTGCCAACTGGAATCAGCAGAGCACATACTATACCATATGCAACATATGACAATAATAACAGAGTTTAGTAATAATACTCAGATCCCAATGCATAAGTCAGAAAAGAGGAAACAAATTTTACTTGAAAATTCTGAAATGAAATAATAGATAGCCAGCGTGGGAACAGAATAATTGGGTTGATAAACATGTGGAATACACCAATTTCCCCAAATCAAATCACGTGGTTAAGCAACTAAACCAGAGTCTACCTCTAATTTGACTCAACAAATAACTAGGCCCAAGAAAATTAGCGATTTAGACTCGATTGCATCAGTAACTTCAACAATCCAATATTATAGATACCACAACATACTTTGCTTCAAAAGATAACAAACCTTCAATTTTGACAACTAAAAATACATGACCAGTTCTCACAGCTCATTTCACTTGGCTTAACTCTCTACCGGGGAGAACCATACTAAAGCCAAGATGAGTAGCGGTTCATTTCAAAACTGTGGTATCTAAGAGGTTGGAGGCAGGGGAAGGGAGGGAAAACGATACAGCAAATAAGGGTATTCCCATCATTTCAATGAACGCAATTTTTATATGAAGAAATGGAAGACATAAACATCATTGACAATAAAAACTCTAGCCATATGAACTTTCACTACTAATAGAGGAGACATAACAAAGCTTTTCATGACACCATACATATAAAATTTAAGGAAATAATTACCGGACTGAAGTGATTTTATTCTTTCACTAGGCCTTCTTAATAGCACCAGAACGTGCTATTAGATTCAGAAATATTGCCCTAAAATACATAATTAAAGCAATTGTTAGAAAAAAAAAAAGGTGCATTTCTGCAATAGATGGAGGAATGGATTGGCTTCTCTCCTCGGTACAATGATGTTATGTTATAAGTGATTGTGATTGCTTGTTGATCATGGCTTGTATTAAGTCATAACCTTGAACATTTCTGATGAAATTAATGTCTAGATTTTTCTTTCCAACACCATTTTCTACTCACCCAAACAAACCCTAAAAAAAATTCTTTCCATCATCAAAAGATTTCATAGTTATAGTTGCATCAATAAGAAATTATCATAATCAAAAGAAAAGAATACCTAGATTAGAAAATAAGAAGGAAAAAAAAAAAAACAGATTATTCAAAAAACCCATAACTAGATTGACATCATAATTGTGGAATAACACAAGGAAAAGCATACCTTACCATGTTGCAGACTAGCAGGAATATGTGAGGACAGGGGTATAAGAAAAGGTGGAAAGAATAAAACAAAAGGGGAAAAGGGCTCGCCGGTCCCCCCAAATCTCTGTCTCCAACAATGTTTCCGCTACCGCCACAACGGCTGCCCACGAAAGTGATGAATCCCTTCTTCATCGTAAAGTTGGTCTGAGGCTACTTACTCTTCGTATCATATAAATAAGGAAGCCCCACTGAACCTTGTCTCGTGCCTTTTCCAAGATTAACTCGAAAATTTAACCCGGTTTTCTTTCTTATTGGTGTGAGTTATGAGGACTCCATCCAACATGGCCACCCAACGTTACAGGAATTTTTGGAATTCATGCCTGTTAGATTTTGCAGAATTTGAGATGATGGAATATTGTAACGTTGTTGAGTTCTAGTATTCCTGAATTCACTGTTTCTTTCATGCTAGAATTTCCTCCAAAGAACTTCATGCAACTTGAATTCACAAATTCCTTGTTTCAAAGCGTTCACATTTTTATGCATTCTCTGTATATATATATTTAAAGCTAAAATGGGCATGAACAAACTAACTATGTTTAGGTCGGTTGTTCCCGGTTCATCTTATAAAAGAACATGAAGAAACCCACATTCCTAGCCACACCACCTGTAAACACCAGCCCACTATCTTCAAGTTCAACGAAGCACCACCAGTCTTCATCTTAATTATAGATCTACAATATTCTTACATTCAATGGAATTCTAGGAAATCACACTGATCAGACGATCATGGTCATTAATCAGCAACAGGACCCAACAAGGATTTTCACTTACACCAAAAGGAAAAGAAAAACAAAATAAATACATACAAAATGAAATCTTGACGCATAAATCATAAAACCATGATCTGATGTACACACCATGATCCATGGTAAAGGATATACACTAGTCTCTGCATAATTAATGTAAGAAGAATCCATAGCACCTCTTATCAGATCCATACGCATTTCACAATCCATAGCAACTACAATCGTCCAATCCATACCCGTTTCGCATTCCATAGCACCTCTTATCAGATAAATACTAGCAACTAAAATTGTCAAATCCATACCAAATTTTCTGTGTTTTTCTTCCTATCAGTGCCTCGATTTGTTTCTACTACCGTTTTTACGATAGTTCTCTTCACCACCGAGGGCTCAGATCTTATCATTTCTCTTCACCATAATTTGTGCCCAGATCCCACCGTTCTTGTTCCTGCAGAACAGTGCCCATTCCATCCTACCACTGTGGAACCAGCAATCAAGAGAGATGATCGGGTTTTGCCGCAACTCTTGGTTCCCATTCAAGAAAACACTGCAACCACCTGTAAGTTGTGGTCAGAACCCATTTCTTCTTCCCATTCCATCAAAACTCCAAAACAAAAAAAAATGCATCGAAGAGATTAGAAAAAAATAGACATAAATTAAAGGAGTGCAGACGAATAAGATGATCGAACTCGATTTTTCTTGCCATGACTTGGAGAAGATAGCCTTAAGACAGTTGAGAGAGCCGGAGTTTTCACAAATCCTCTCAGAATGCCTAGATTTTGAATAACTAGAGCAAGGGCTAGCATTTGGGAATCTCACCTTTTTAGAATTTCAAAATGCTGCTTGCCTCAGATGCTGCGAATTCCAGCAAATGAAAATGGAGTTTTTTACTGGGATTCAAAAATTCACAAGCCACTTGAATTCCTGTCAAAAATGCTTGCAAAGATATTGTCACGTCCCAGACTCTGCGCCCTATCGGATCCCAGGGCGCGACATTGATGCATCGATAACTAAAATATTTCCACAAATGAGCCAATTAAAATTTTCCAAAATAAACGATAGAGCAAAGCATAATTATATTAAAGTTTCAAAAGTATAGTTACCATACATCTTATAAGCATTAACTAATACGGCCTTATGCTATCAAGGAACGAATACAAAATACAAATAAAGAAACTAAACTACATGTGTGATTCGCTCTCGGTGCACTGTAGCAACTACCAATAGAAAAATTCATAGGCGCACAGCTCCAACTAACCAAGGTCCCAATAGCAACCGCCTACCTTCATGCTAGCAGAGATGGGTACTTGCTACTTACAATCACCAAGTGAAGTATTAGAGTCATGGAGTCTGGCAAGCTGCAAGCAATCAATATAAATTACATATCATGATGCGTAATGACAACGCATTAATATGAATATATAAATAAACAAAGTACAGCATGTAAGTAGAATATAAACTGATAATGTAAAGTATATGTGCAAGACACATAATGTAAATGATACAATGTACGGATGATATACCTGACTTGAGTCATGTGCAAAACACAAACAAAAAACAAGCGTAACACAAGCTGTAAGGTATGACAAAATAGCTGAATAATGTGCAGCTGCCATAAATGTAAACAAAGTGGGGCAGACAGACTAACTCAACACAAAATTACCTACATCTTAGCACCTGCAGATGCCTACCAAACTGACTAGGAACAAGGTACCTACAAATCAGTACTCAAACGTACCTACCAGAAGTGTGTAACACACCATCATGGTACTCCAGTGTACCTACCAGAAGTGGGCATATTATGCCACAATAAGATATGCAAAACAAATATAATATACAACAGATGTATGTGGGAAGATATACGGAACCAACATCAAATATCAAACAGATGTATTGGACACAAACAAGCCAAATGAGGACATCCAGTACAGTGACTAACCAAGTGTCTAGGGACTCCAACTAATCTAGTTTATGGTCCAAACCATCCTTTTCATCTCAATCTCTCAGAGAAATTAGAGGTCTAATTGAATGTCTGAAGGCACCCGAAAGGGTTCAAGGTTTACCTGTTACCTTACTTCTGCTGGGAGGAGGGGGGCATCATCCAATTGGCCACCTCGAGCTCTCCCAAGGTGCCAGGTCCAAGTTTATCTCACACTCCTCAAGTCCTTCAAAATATACAAGTCTAAGGGTCAACCCAAGTTTCCTAAAGTTATATGGTGTTCGGGTTGCCTTCAGCTAACCCAACAGGAATGCAAGACCTACTAAGCATCTCAAGCCACCTAGGTTATGATGCCCCAGTGAGGGTCAGGTGCGAAGTCCGAGGTCTGTCAAAATATGAAGTCCAAACTAGGTTTAAAGGCAAAGTCCAACGTACATCAAAATGCTGAGTCCAAGCTAACTTCAAAGGCAAGGTGCCGATCCAAATACCAAACAGAAAAAACCAGATAATCATGCTAAGACCATCTTGAGTTCTTTAAGGTTATAGAAGCAAAGACTAACTCATCCTCAAAGGGTAACTCCGGGTACTAGGCAGGCCTAACTGAAATGGGTGCTCCAACCCATGTGCCCCAACTTAACGTCGAACTAACAATCGGGAATAAACTAGCATATTAACCAGACAAAACGACTACTAATGATCTAAACTGCTCTTATGACAGCTGAAAGCAAAAGGGCAGCATTTCGGTTGGAAATGAGTTGCCCCGAAGGGCTGAAAAGGGGTTCGGTTAGATCTGGTGAACAAGGAAGGACGCAGTTCATCAGTGCACACCTGCCATCCCCATACACCAAACCATAAGAATAAGATAATGTCATCTCCATAGAAGAAGAAGCAACTCAATACACGTTGTACCCTAGAGCATGACCAAACAAATCAAATAACTAAGCTAGGGTTGGGCAAATCCTTGGTTAGGGCAAATAACACAAACTACGCACCTATGTGCCGCGAATGCGGGGTATTCAAAAGTACAGGCATACTAATTAACTATGTACCAAACTAGCTGACAGTCCAGGGAACCATTTCTACAAGTCCCCCTATGTAATAGGTCACCATTAAAATGCCAGAGCAACACTATTCTGCTTTGATTGCATTTAGGGTCTGATTGTCGGTATTGTCATTATGAGGAGATGCAATATACAATACGCATAGAGAGAGAGAAGAAAGAGAGAGAAGTGGATGAATATCATGTACCCCTTAGGGTTACATCCTTTTCATTATATAAGGGTGGATTACCCTATTATTATAATCCTAATACAACTCAAGTTTCTAAGTTATAGTTAACTTTCTAATTACAACTCAAGTTCCTAACTAATTACAACTCAAGTTTCTAAGTTATAGTTAACTTTCTAATTACAACTCAAGTTCCTAACTAATTACAACTCAAGTTCCTAAGTTAAAGCTAATATAGTAATACACATTCATTGACAACCCCCCTCAAATTGATGCGGGGAGTCACAAAGCAGCAATTTAGAAACCAGAAATTGATATCGGGGCCGAGGAAGTCCTTTGGTGAAGATGTCAGCAAACTGTAGGTCAGTAGGGACATGAGGTAAAGAAATGACATCACGCTTCAATTCATCCAGAATAAAGTGACAGCCACTTCAATATGTTTTGTGCGTTCATGAAAGACAGGATTTTCAGTGATCCCGATAGCCCCAGTAGCAAGGATGTCGGAGATGATTGAGCAAATTCGAGTTCCGAAAGAAGTCCCCATAGCCATAAGATTTCGGAACAAGCAGAAGACATTGCCCTATATTCCGCCTGTGTAAAAGATCGAGAAATACGTTCTTGTTTCTTGCATTTCCAGGAAATTAGAGAATTGCCAAGATACATGCACCAACCAATAGTTGACCGACGAGTATCCTAATAGCCTTCCCAGTCAGCGTCTGCATAAGTGGTCAATTGAAGCGGAATATCCTTGGGATAATATAAACCACGAGTGATAGTTCCCAACAAATACGAGATAATACGCTTGACAATAGTCAGATGAAGGTGTCGAGGAGATGTCATAAATTGGCTCACGAGATTGATAGCACAGGATATGTCTGGTGATGGTGATAGACCAGGCTGCCCACTAGGCGCCTGTAGGTATATGGATTAGGAAGAAGATCACCATCATCTTTACTCAATTTTAGGTTGACATCGACAGGTGTATCAACATGCGAAGATTCATGTAGATCAGCAAGCTCAATAAGATCAGATGTGTATTTGTGTTGATTGACATACAGACTTTTGGAAGATTGATGCACTTCTAAGCCCAAAAAATCATGTAAAGGGCCCAAATCCTTCATATGAAAGTAATCCCTGAGAGAGACTTGGATAGATTTTATCATACTATCATCAGTGCCAGTGATAATAATATCATCAACATACACAAGTAAAATAGTAAACCCAGTAGATGTTCTTTGGAGGAATAGAGAGGGATCGTTATTGCTCTGAGTAAAGCCAGTGCATAACCTCCCCCTCAAAGTCTCAAACCACGCCCGAGGAGCTTGCTTGAGACCATAAAGAGTTTCCGGAGGTGACATACATCATTTTTAGATGGAGAGGTGACACCCTGTGGTATTTTCATGTAGACATCCTCCTTCAAATCCCCATGGAGAAAGGCATTTTTAACATTCATTTGGTATAACGGCCAAGAATTGGAGGCAGCAATGGCGAGAAGTAACCGAACAGATGTCATTTTTGCCACAGGTGCAAGCGTCTCTTCGTAGTCAATGCCATATTCTTGCCTATTACTGAGTGCTACAAGTCTAGCTTTGTGTCTATCCAAGGAGACATCATATTTAAGTTTGATGGAGAAGATCCATATGCAACCAATTAGTTTAACTGCTGAAGGACAATCCACAATGTCCCAAGTGTAATTCTGATCTAAAGCATCTAATTCTTCCCTCATAGCCTGGTTCCAAGTATCATGTTGAATTGCCTGCCAATAAGAACTGGGTATAGAAACAGAGGAAAGTGTGGTCATCAAAGAAGTATGGGTAAATCCATACCGCTAAGGTGGTCGAGAAGGTCTGGAGGAGCGACGCAGGAGAGGAGTGGTGGAACCAGTGGCCAGTGGAGGATCAAGAGGACGAGTATCTCCAACGATAGGTTTTTCCCAACGATGATTAACAAAGTTAGGATGAAACCTGGTAACGATTTTTTGATTTGAAAAACCCGGTAGTAGAGCAGGAGAAGAGGGCTGAGGGCAATCCAAGTTAGTTTGAAAAAAATACTGGTATTAAAAATAATAATAACATTGCGAGAAACCCTGA
>QPKB01000147.1:56897-70924 GCA_003546025.1 Camphora micrantha
AGATGATCATAGATGATCAACTTGGCTCTGATACCATGTCATTTTGAGGAGATGCAATATACAGTACACATGGAGAGAGAGAAAGAGAGAGAAGTGGATGAATATCGTGTACCCCTTAAGGGTTACATCCTTTTCATTATATAAGGGTGGATTACCCTATTATTAGAATCCTAATACAACTCAAGTTTCTAAGTTATAGTTAACTTTCTAATTACAACTCAAGTTCCTAACTAATTAAAACTCAAGTTCCTAAGTTAAAGCTAACATAGTAATACACGTTCATTGACAGGTATAACATGTTCTCGGTGCTTCCGAAGGTATTCGACATCCCAAAACCCTAAATACACACATTCGCTTGGAGAAGCCCTAAACATGTCCCCAAATAATCTTCGAGGTGAATGTCGGCTCAAACATCACCCTTACTGGTCCAAGTCCAAGTATTAAGTGAAACCGGATTACAAGTTACTAACCATGTCCTAAAGTTCATGATTCTAATCCAATGAATCAATGGTCCATAAAGCCTTGCACAAGTCCCCGAAACATCAGTTGAAAAAGTGGAAAAGAAGGGGGGCCAACTACCAAGCAAACATGCCCCAAAAGGGACTGTCCCCAGGCTGGTCAGACATGGTACTATGAGGCCCATGTCTGAATATAGGCTGGTGAGGCCCATGTCCAACAGCACTCTGCACTCTGCACAGTTCGTGTCCGACTGCATGCAAACTTGGTTCACTTTTTGCTGGTTTTAACCACTTCTTTAGCCAATCTTTTGGGGAATTTTTGGCACTTGTTTGAGGGCCTTTTTAACACAAATAACCATGATATTCTAAGTTCCAATTCAGTCACAAAAATGAACAAAAATCACATGAGCTACAATAAGTTTCTAGCAAAAGCGAGTAGAATTTGAAATCAACCAAATGCTTGCATGCATGTTATGGAATTCATATTAACCACTTGCCTTGGCTTCTAATGCTCCAAAATTAACTCAAGAACTCCTCAATTCAGCTAGGAACAACCCTCACCCTGAAATCCCCAAATTCCTACACCCAAATCACCAAACTAGGGAAATGAGGAGAAAGAGACATTGCATGCCTACAAAGAGGAAGAGGAAGGGGTCGTAACTTCAAATGCAATAGTCTTTTCATTTTTTTGGTGATTGGTAGCCCTAATGCAATAGTTAACATTTGGGGAAAGTTTCCTCACCACTAGGAAGCTGTTCCTAGCCTGGGAGGGTCGTGCAGGGGACTGCCTTTGTCGTTTCTCGCAAAGAAAGAGATGGGGAGGAAGAGGAATAGATGAGGGAGGTGATAATGGCCTTGGTTTCATGAATTGGGGCTTCAAATCTCCAACAGCAGCAAAGGGAAATGAAGAAGAAAGAGAGGAAAACGAGAGAACTCAGCTGGGATTTCAGAAATGGGGAGGAAACAGTCGACCCACACATATATAAGCCACATTCATCTTTTCATAAAATTGTGTCATTTTAAGTGACAACTTTGAATCAGTTAAACAATATACTTTGAGACCTCAGATTGGTTCGAGCCAAGAACAAAAGTTGCTAGAAATTAAATTATCCATCCAACAAACCCAAAATCATAATTTTTTGAGGCACCGAGAGAAAACTCAACTTTTAGGGAAATGACAACTATGTTCCCACTCAAGAGAGATTCAACGAATTGAAGGGTTTCCAAGCATTGAATGGACACGAGTTGAACATGAAAGTTTTTCAAAATAATTTGGACTAACTACTGAAATCAACTCTATATTTATTTTTTCTGAAATTTCCAATATTACCCCTGAACTGCCCTAGAATTCTAGCTAGGCCATTCCAAGTATCAAACTTGGTCCGAAAGCCAGCAAAACTTTCCAAAACTCTACAAACACTATTCTAACCCTCTAACTTAATAAAATACCCTAAAAATGAACCTCCAACTTTCTCATAATTTCGGAATGAGTCCCAGTCAAGGATGAAAATAGCGGGCGAGCGTAGCGGCCTGCCGCCAAAATGCTTCGTAGAGGCGTAGCGGTGCGATTTGGAAAAATCGTCAAAAAAATATGAAAAAAATTCTAGGAAATCTAGAATATTGGAAAATGAGAGAAAATGTTTTTTTTTTTTTTTTTTTGCAAAAGTAACTAAGGTAAGGGGGCGTAGTGGTCCCCTCACTGTATGAGGTCCTGTATCGCTGTATAAATAGAAAATAATAGTAATGATCATTTTTTTCACATGTGTTCATGTTGCTTAGTTATGCTAACTTAGAAACTAATGAAAGGCTTTTAAAAGAAAAAACTATGTCATGAAGTCAAGACTTAAAAGTACCTAGAGAAAAAAATACATCTACCAAAGAGGGTGTCTAATAGGATGTACTTAGAGAAGAATCATTGAGAAGAACTCTCTGTATCAATTGTAATTTGGCGAGATCATGTACTTTTTGGTGTTCTTTTAAACATAAAAGGGTAGAAGAGTTGTGTAGAAATGTTATTTGGAGAGAAAAAGAAAAGAAATAAGTCATATTATGCATTTTAAAAAAATTTGGAAAGTATGAATTTTTCTCACCCCGTAACGGCCGTAGAGGCCCCGTAGCGAACTTCGCGGCCTTGTAGCGGACGTAGCGACCGCTACGTTATTTTCATCCATGGTCCCAGTGTACCCCCAAACCCAGTCAATCCTTGACCAGTCCCCTCCAACCATTACTAAACCCTTAAATCTACCAAACTAACAACTAACACACTTAATTAACTATGAAAAATCATTAATTATCAATAATCATAATTAATTAACTAGTAAACATACTTAATTAATATTAAACATAGTTAATCGGGGTTGGGTTCTTACAGAAATAGGCCCAAAGGCTCCTTGCAAATGATGGATGGCATCTTGACACATTCATCACGGATGCCTAGCCTCTGGAGTCATCACCATTAGCAACCCAATAAATGTTCAAAACCAAGAACACTTGCATGATGCATTTAAAAATAATGAAAGGTACAGAGATAATTTTCATTGAATGAATAAACGAGATATTACAAGGGAATTTATAGAGGATGGAAAGACAATCCTGGCTATTAAGGATCCTAAATAGGAATTTCTTTCCCCATGAGATGATTATTTGTCAATCTTCTTTTGCACAGAATAGGAACTTTCATTTTTTTTATATATATATATTGATTACATGCCCCAATATACTATCTTGCTAGATCTAGAAAATCTTGTTAGGATTTTCTAAACTACAAATGTATGACAAGAATCTTCTTGAAAATTTGCTAAACTAAGAACGTAGATCTAGAACATTTTATTGGAAATTGTTATGCTAATGAGAAATGGTTCGACTAATGGGCTGGCTGACCATGGGCTATGCCCAATTGGCAAGTTAACTATGGGCTTGGTGCACTATGGGATACTCCTAATGGGCTGACCAACTATGGGCCTCCTTTTGTAGGCTTTGAGGCAGATGTGCACTGGGATTGCATCAAAAGACTACACTGGGAAGAACTTTTTGCACCTAATTGCTAATAACTTGGCTAGAATCTTGTATTACTATCAATGAAGTTAATCGGACAAAAGTTCCGTACCCCCACAGCCCCATCCCTAGGACTAAAGAGTCACAAAGTACCAATTTACTTTGAGAGACTACTGACATGAAATCCATGATGTAGGTAGGGCAAAAAAGCATCATTCATTTGTTTTCAGAAGAGCTGGAAGAAAGCCATTGGGAATCATCAGGGCCTAGCACTTATCATCACCCAAATCAAAGACCGTCTTCCGCACATCATCATCATCATTATTCATTACTACTATTATATTTTGTACAGTAACAGCCACATCAAAATTACGTCGCAGCCGGTTTGCATTCTCCATCACTATATAGAAGCAAACTCTAGATCTGTATACATACTTACATTGCAACTAAGAAACCCAAATGAAATAAGGAATTACCTCACTTCTATGTATCTTCTCTCTTGCTTCTTTATCTTGCCTATATTTCTGCACAGATCTTTCAACAAGAGGGTAAATTAGGACTATGATACCCATATACAGCATAGATACGGCACATAACACCACGGACATGACAAGGATATGGATTTTACACATATCAAGTGGAGTATCAGATATGATACTAGACAATAAGTTTCGAGTTTTTAAGTATCCATGCATAATAGATTTAGGCACCAGCAAGAAAGAGGCAGTAGTAATGAAAAAAAAGACATCTGAAGCTATTAAGAAGCTGCAGAGAAAATAAATAATTTCAAGAGAAAATACTCTCCACCACACATTGGAATAACACAATCTACATCCAATTTTAGTTGAATAAATGACGACCAAGAAAGTTTTGAGTGACACAATCTGTCTTTTTATCATTCAACCAGTTTAACTAGCAACTAGACTTAATTTTCATCCTAATTGGTGATCACATACTCTTACGCTTCCAATGCAGAATCCTCCATCTGAATGGACAGAAGAGATTCTCCGAGTCCTGGATAAACGAACAGGGAATATCTCATTAAAAAAAAAAAAAAGAAAACAGAAAGATAACCAAACACACTGGAACTCAACGTTCAGGTAAGGACTCTTCCAAAGCTGTCAAGCATACCAAACAAATCTTTATAATCCCACACACCTTGGAATTTGATAGATTCTATGTCTTCAATCCAGTGGATGATCCGAATAAATTGATATATTTTATCAATTAATTTATATTTTCATGTTTTATTCATGTAATGAATGGTATTCTTCTATATGATTGCACATGACCAATGCAGAATGACATGATGGTTTATGAGATGAACCGGAGCCCACAAGTGTACTAGATGTAATCCATATGTGTGGATGAGATTCACATATAGGAGACATGGATCACAAATGTTTAAAGTACTTTCACAACCAGTGATAAGACTGGGCATCTCATTTGAAAAGGTTGTAGCACTGCAATTACTATGAGATAGTATGATTTGTCTCAATCATAAGTGTAAAACTCTGGATTGTTGTGCTAGTACATTAGATGTACTAAAAGACAATGAGTAACACCTTATGTAAATCTGTCTTTGATTTAAGGACTGCACTCATAATTCCCAAGCAATAGGCTTTTAATCCTAAGAGATTAATAGACTCAAGTTTCTACTATGCATTTACTTTGAGTCACCAATCAGTGAGGCCAATTGTAGGTCAACACCTCGGTGTCTTGGGTACATGGTACTGGGGCGGTGGGAACATATAATTCTCAAGATGGAATGTATCCCCTATATATCCCCTTTGTGCTAATTAATAGATTTTATCATTGGTAAGCGTGTACCCATCTCAATTGAGAGTTAATTGGATGATACTAATGATTACTGTAATTAATTAGGTCACAAGGATAATAAGAAGTGGATCAAATTTGGTTGGATAGATTTATTCCAATAGATCCATGGATATAATTGATGGAGGGGCCTACTTGTAGTAATTGGGAAGATTAGAGTCTTCTTGTAATTATTCCTAAGACGAGAGTGCAACTGCATTTATATAATGGACTTATTTGCAATTAACCGTGAATCCAGAGTTCACATGAAATGTAAGGTCCAGATTCTCAGCTGGAGCCAGATTCTAAGGAATCCCTAGTGGTTCCCATGCTAGCCCTAATAAGAGAAGGTTACTAATCCTATTGGAACTTTTAACGGCCTATTTGGATAGGAAAAAAATAGAGTAGAGTGAAGTAAAATGGGCCCTAACAGTCTAAAATTACAACTCTACCATGTTTGGATGAGTTTAGCCTGATAGATGAAGTAATGTTGTGAGCCACATGTACTCCATTTCACTTCAACTCTAAATACTTCAATTTCCTTGAGTAAAAATGGATTTTACTCCAAACCTTAACTTCAAAATAAGCATCCAAATGGAGTGAAGTGAAGTACTCTACTTTAACTTCAACTCACTTCTCTTCCACTACACTCCGCATGTGAAATCCACTTCATTTTACTCCACTCCTAATTTATCCAAACAGGCCCTTAAGGAAAGAAAGAGTAGGACACATACTAAGAATAGAAGTGAGACTTCTAATCTTGGAAAAAGAGAAGGTAATTCATAATAAACTATAAATAAGAGGAGAGACTTCTAATCTCTCTCTCTCTCCCCTCCAATTTCCTTCTAGAGTGCTAGGGTTTTATTCTACTTAGAGATCCCACAATTCTCTTTGAGAAGTTCTCTACAAGAAGGTTACAGCGTGAAAGAACACATAGGCAAAGGAGATCAAAATCTACGAAAAGGATTTTCATAGAGATCAAATTTTCAACTTCTCGATTTGAGCGCAACCAAGCTCCAAAGGTATAGATCTATTATCTATTTGTTTTAGTATATCTTGTTATGCTTGTTTGTTTCTTGATCTGTCTTTTTTATGGATCTTTGATCTTAATGCCTGAGATTAGGGTTTTAGATCTTGGGGTTCGGTTTTTGGCTTTATGGGTACTTGATTCCTGATTTAAGTGGGTCAAAAGTTTTGAAAATCTATCCACGAGGCCCACCTACTTCCAACAATTGATACTTCTTTTCCAACCTAACAAACACATACCATGTTGACCAGCACTCTACATCATTCATAATCAAAAGATGGATTGTTGATCTTTTAAAAGCAACAATGTATTTTTTAGTCAGGTAAAAATGTGTGTCACCATATGGTGTATAGAATAGTCCAGCATTGATGAAATTGCAGTCAATAGATTAATACATAAAATTTTAACTGATATAAAGCTTCTCCGGCAGATTACGTGATCCTTAATCTAAGGACATGTAGATGTTCTATGCTTCAGAGGTCCTGACAGGATAATCTCAACCTGCCAATGGTGGTCAAACAGATGATTGAAAGGTTAAAAAGGTTAGCAACAGCACCACATTCAACAAAAAGGCAAATCTCACTAGAACTCCTTTCGGAAACATCGCCTAGCCATAGTAGGTCCATCATATGAAACAGTATAACACGAAACCACAGGTCTTGCATATAAACTCAAGCCCTGCTGATACCACTACAAATCCCAAGATGAGGATGACATAATCATCTTGCTACTCTATGAATGACTAATTAGGATGTGCAAGTGTTTATATTGCATAAGGAACTAAAATAATTATATTACCAGTGTATAAGCAGTAGCAGCAGAGGTACGGAACCAGTGGCACATGAATTCAGTTTTAGGGGAAAGACATTGTTTGAGTGACATTTTATCATAATATCATTCAATGAGAAATTACGTTGAACACACTTGAAGCGAAAGGGAAGAAGGGAAGTGTACATCATCAAATATAACAAAAACAACAACTTAGCCTTATCTCATTGATTTGGGGTCCGTTTGAAGGGAGATAACACAACTTACTAGTTACAAACATTGATGGCATGGTAGAGTAAATGTACATGTTAGTATACTGGTCTTTATACAAGAAATAACACAATACACCAAGCATGCTGTCTTTCATGGACATCAACACATTTGGTTATATCAGCAGTCATATAATCTCTAAGCAGCATAACTGTAAAATAAATGACACAGCCCACTGAGTGAAACTATATTCTCCTACAATACTGGTATTGAGTGGAAAAAAAAAAAAAGAATAAACCCAACTAAATCTAATCATTCTATTCTTTCAGTACAAAAATATATAACTTGGATACAGAATATAAGATTTAACATAACAGCACACGATTAACAAATGCTGTTCATTGGATTCTAATGAGATTTAGTCATATGATTTTAATGGTATTAAGGTTTATAAAGGAAACAATAGAGTCTGTCAAATAAAACAAAGTTTCTTTCTCCCCAACCTCACTTATTTTAGATTAAGAGATCCCAAGATTCTGTTTCTTTTGACACATAACATGACTTGATTCAGCAAAATCATGGTAATGAGTACCTTCTAACTGTGCTACTGGTTCTTGTCAATCCAAAATGTAATTTTACAAACTTCAGTGGTGCCAAACAACAAAAGATAATTGTTACACTTGTTCCGAAAACCTAGAATAAAATGAGTAATAATTAAATCCGAAATGGTATTCACACAAATTAGACTAAAGTTGTTCATAAAAACCAGAATCAAACACTACATCGGGGCACTTGTACTAAGACGCACAGTCACACACACACAACACAGAGATATCACTATATTAATTTTCATTAATATTGCACCAGCTACAAAAGAGCAGAATATGATCATTTGCTTAGTACATGGTACTAGTCAAGTTCAACTTATTAAAGTTTTTTGGTGAACAATAATTCACACATTCTAACATTTTCTTCGTCCTGTAAATGTTCAGAAGTAACAAGGGTATAACTTAACCAAATCTCAGAATCTCCACAGTGCATTTCACCAAGTGAGACAACTTCAAAACGAATAATTGAATACTCAACCTGGGTTCTGAACTCCTTGTAGGGTGCATTTTTCTCCTTGCTAGGATAAGAGAACAGATCCTTGTACTTTTGGAAATTCTACTTTTAGTAGAGAACCCCAAATATGAGGAAATTTGTTCATGGCTTTCAGACAAGAAGTTGAAAAAAATGCAACCTTAAGGTTAAAAGCAGTAGATCAGTTATAATGTTTTATGTTTAGGAACTTTATGCCTCATCCTACAGAAGATGTAAACTTTAAAAATGTCCATTCTAATGAAGGAAGGGATAATTGTAGCTATGGCATTGCATTTGTGGTTGTAAATCCATTTCTTAACACTGTAAGACACCATGGAATTACGAAAATCATGGTTGCAGAGTTGAAAGAGTAATCCTTTCTTAATCTGTTGGAGGTTTGCAAATTCTATTTAGTTAGAACTAATCATGTTGTATCTAGGCATTCAACAGAAGTTTTGGATACAAGTTGTTATATCACAAAGGCAACCTCTTAACATTCATGTCCCATAGTTTGAAAGATAGTATGTAGACTAACAGACATACCTGTTTCATGAATAGAACTCATTAAGCCAACCCCAGATAGATGGGATAACAATAAAATGATAATTACAATGACAGATAATATGCACTCCTCTAGAAAAATGGTCCTGGGATCAGCATTTGTGAGCGCTATAGTTTCAGTCTTGCCCAACCTGAGTACCCCAAATACATACATATCATTTGTGAGCGTACATGCATATATATATATATATATATATATGTATATAGTTAATTGAGCTACGTACCTATCTTGAGGCCCGCATATGATCACATCTTCCTCCTAACGCCCATTACCTCCATGAATTGGCACCAGACCCAATCTGACACCCATTTGGACTATTTCTACCATCCAATTTTATGAATTTTTTTTTTCTTTTATCACTTTTCCACACCCACTAATCATACAGCAGGAAACATACAAACACAAACACAAGATTTCATACAAAATGAAAAGAAATGGTTACATACCAAACAAAAAGGGGATTTAATAGATTGAAAAGGCATCAATTATCCCAACTATAATTGACCCAACAAAAAAATAGAAAAGCCCAACCAAATACAGATTCATGTGCAAGGAAACCATCATCCAAAGAAGTCCTGAACGCCCTTGCCAGCGAAAACCCGGTCGGAGAGCTCGGCCAAGACCGCATTGACAGTCAGCAGGACGACGCTGGAGCCAGCAATTACAGCCAAAACTACCCCAGTCGTGCCCAGAACACGCCCAAAAACGGGCCACTCAATCTCCCTAACCTCCTCTCCCACCCCACTCCAAAGATCATCTCCTCCTGATTTCTCTCTTCTCAACTCTTTAATTTCCGAATTGGGTTTCTCCAATTCTCCTTGTTCTTCTTCTTCTGCTGCTGATGCGGTTTCAGGTTTTTGGGTGTTAAAATCGATTTTGGTGGTTGGGACATCGCTGGTGGTGTTGTTGCTTGGTTTTCCTTCTTGGATGGAGAAGCGGTGGGTTTGTCTGCGTGAGGGGGTGGAGAAGGGCACCCGTGCTGGTTTGAAGGATGGGAGATGGAGTCGATAAGGGCTTTGAATGTTGGGGTTTGGGAGGAAGCTCAAGGAGACTGAGGAAAGCGCCATTCCAACGCTTTGAGAATTTGAGATATTGTTGCTTTTAGGATTAGGTGATGCCGGGGCCAAATATTGCGTTCGGTTCGGGTTACCTCTTTTAGAAATCATCGAGGCCGTTTAAGATAATCCCATCCTCTCGTTGGGGATTATATCAAAGATTAGAAAGCTCCCCCGAGTTGGTTATTCACCCCACCGTGTCACCCTCTTTTCAGAGATAACCGATTAAAAGATAAGGAATATTCGGCTGAATCACCTCATTTTACTAAATTATTTGCATATGAACCATTTCATAGATAGATTTAATTTAAATAATTAATATTTATTTTTAAGGAAGCACACATCATGGTTTCGAGTCAGCAAAGTTTGAAACTGGTATTTGATCTTTTACATTTGATATTTGGACTAACAAACTGTATAATATGAAATAGTGTTTTCTTTTTTTTATTATTATAGTATTTTTCTTGCAAATATAAATTTATTAATTTGAATTGATTATTATTAATGCATATAAATAAATGTATATTTATATTTCATTGGTATTAGGTTTATTTTTAAATATTTTTAAAATTATTTATATAAAAAAGACATAGCTCTCTCAAGTCACTATGTTGACTCTCTTCGAGTCAAGAATTTTTACGTTACATGAGCCAAGTCCGAGTCACGGATTTTCCAACCTTGGCACATAAATCTTTAGATCTCACTTCAATCGAAATATGTCCCACCATTCGATTGAACCCATTATGGAAATGTGAATAACACCTGTAAGACCCCGACCCGAGCGACCTCAATTAGTACTAATTCAGTCGCGGTGTTAGTTCTAAGCGTGATTAGTAGATTTTGATTTGATTGGGATTAGAATAGCTTTTATTATAGTTTTGGGAAATTTTGAGTGCCTTTGTGACTAGAGGGGCCCTTTAGGGGTTCCTTTTATGACCTTAAGTGTATTTGGGAGATTATTCAATATTCTTTTTGTCGTGCGTTAATCCCATTTGACTCATCTCGTTAATCTCTACAACTTTCATGTTGATCCCGTAACCGTTCAAAATTCCAAAACACAACTTTTTCTCAATTTTAGGGCAAAATGGTCTTTTACTGATAGACCCGATTCTTCCCTCTCTCCCGCTGCATCCGCCCCGGGTCTTTCGGGGTACGGCGGAGGGGAGGAGAAAAAAAGTAAAGGGTATCAACATTTTGTATGGGTATGCCAATTTCACTTTTCTACTTGGAATCTTGGAATGGTGATCCGAAGATCCACCTTCGCAAGTAGAAAGGGGAAATAAAACTTTTTCTAGTTTCCCATTGTACACATATTTTAAGAAAAGAGACAAAGGTTTTTTCTATATGCCGTGAAAGGCGATTTCATTTGTTTGCCGTAAAAGGCGATTTTGCCGTAAAAGGCGATTTACAAATCTTATCCATTATGAAAGACAAGAATTGTGATTTTTTTGTCTCTTGAAAAAATATACAAAGTACAAAAGGAAAAGCAAGAAAAGGGATCTAACTTCTCATTCGATTGTGGGGACACGTACAGATCGATGGTTGCGAGCCATGTATGGGCTCCGCCGTCGTCCATGCAGATGAGAACATGATTCTTGGATTCTTGGCTTGGCATTTTAACCTCAGATTTTTAAAGGACAAAGACCAAGAGAAGGTCTTATATCCGATAAAAAGCTAAGTAAACGGGCTGAAAAGCCACGTTTTAGCCATGTGGGTAGAAGAAGGGAGGTCCTTGGGGGGGTGGCCCCCCAAGGGTGCTTCAATCACCTTTTGGTGGTCTTGCAGCAGAGTTGCAGGAGTTCTGAATTTTTCGGGCAATTCTCTGGACTTCGAGTGAATTTCTCTGGCGATTTCTCTGGATTTTTTTCCCGGGTCTTTCCCTTTGGAATGCCCTCCTATTTATAGGCCTTTAGTAGCCATTTAGGAGGGTTTATGAGCATTGAATGCATTAATGCTCATAATGGGAGGAGTTACAAGTTTTAAATTATTTATTTTGTAACTCCTTTTTCCTTGAATCTGATTGGCTGATGGAGAATAATGAGCTTTTAATTGCCTTTAATCTCCATCATGGGAGGAGTTTCATGGCTTTAATGCCATAAATCATTTGACTTGTAACTCTCATTTGCTTGCTTTTGATTGGGTCGTCCAAAATAATGAGTAATGACCGCATTAACTTGTCATAAAATGGGTCATTTAACCTCATTAATTGGTCACCAAGTCGCTTGAAGAGTCGCGGGCCGCGCCGCGTCTTTTGGAATTCTTCTTGCGATGATCGCCGGTGGATCCACATGTTGTTTGATGTCGGATGGCGATGCAATTTCAGACATTGATTAATGTCAACGTGCCGGCAACATCTGTCCTGTCGATTTCACGATCAGGCGGGCAGAAAGTGTGCTTTCTTTGTCGGCCGGTTGGCGATTTCGAGGCATCTAATGATCATCCAATGATTTCGGCGGCGAATCCGTGATGTTGACGAAGATCGACGGATTTCATGCACGAAAAATCAGATTTTGGAAAAATCACAGGGGCAAATCAACTCGAAACGTGAAAAGGACCTGAAAAAGGGGTCTTTCGGCGACTTTTGGGTCGCCGGAACTCCATGGTCGCCGGCGACCATGGGCCTTGGGCCCATTTGTTGGTCGTCGTCCAGTCGCCTTTTCTCCGCCGTTTTTCGACCTTTTTTGCTTCTTTTTTTCTTCTGTATCTTTCCTGACATTTCTCCTCATTTATTGGCTTGATTCTCTTGAAGAAAACCCAATGAGAAGCCACGCAAATCAAAGCACAAAGTTTCCTATTTTTCTGGAAAGCCGAAGACTTTGTTGTGCGGTATTTACCGATTTTTGTCAAGCGTTGAAACTAGGCCAAACGATGTCGGAATGACCTGAAATTCGACGTGGAGCTTCTTGAGCAGTAAATAAGACTAACCATGGGCTTTGGTTTGAGTTTTGAAGCCTTTTTGGGTCCCGCAAATGCTCGCCTTGATTTCGCCTCGAGGAAAATGTCGAGCTTTGAAACTAGGCCAAACGATGTCCGATTGACCTAAAATTTGACAAGGAGTCTTTTTAGCAGTAGATAGGACCAACCATAGGCTTTGGTTTGAGTTTTGAAGCCGTTTGGGGTCCCACAAATGCTCGCCTTGATTTCGCCATGAGGAAAATGCCAAGCTTTGAAACTAGGCCAAACGATGTCCGTTTGACCTAAAACTTGACGGGGGACCTATTGGAGTCATTTTGAGATGATCCATTAGCTCCAATTTGGATACCATGATTCCGGGGTGCTCCGCCGCCGGCAGGCCTGATTTTGCTTCGGAGCGTCGAGGTCAAGTCAAACGTTGTCGGAATGACCTGAAATTTGGCATGGAGCCTTTTGGAGGTATTCTGAGACCATCCGTAGGCTCTGATCGAAGTTTTGAAGTCTTCGACACTGTCGTTGCCGGGAGCTCCTGTCTGGCTGTCGGAGGAGTGAAGTTAGGCTAAATGATGTTGAAACGGCCCAAACTTCATGTGTATCCCTCTTTTGGCTGCTTTGAAAGACCTTGCAGTTTTTGTTTGACTCTGACAAGATCTGATGCTTGAAGTGGCGCCTTCCTATTTATGGCAGGATGTGGCTCCATGTAGCTTTTGGTGTTGAAGGGACATAATGATATTTTGGTGTCAACAAATGCCCCCTCGAGGTACAGCGACGAGGTGTGCAGCTCTGGCAGTCGGTGTGCCTCGAAGAGAATTGAAGGAGATCTTCTTGCTTGATCAAGAGTATTGAGCATTTTTCTTTTGATGGAGTTGCTTTTTTTTTTTTTTTTTGCTTCCAAGGGATTTCGTGGTAATGAGGGGTCATGTACCGTATCAAGGCAAGGATTTTGAAAATGACATTTGGATATGGGTTTTTGGTTTTGGATTTTCCTTTTTAACTTTGTGAACCTAAAGGCTTTATGTGGCGCATCACGCGGTTAAGAAGGTTTTTTTTTTTTTTTTTTTTTTGGTTTTATTGACCTTGTGCACCTAAAGGCTGTATGTGGCGAGTTAGGGTCGGGATTTTGGTTTTTGGTTTTCGGCCTTGTG
>QPKB01000148.1:0-41549 GCA_003546025.1 Camphora micrantha
CTCAGGTGTTCTCTCTACACGAGCTAACCTGATTGCATCTGTGATCCTTCGAGCACGTTTCACCCTCTTATCTCATGGCATATTTGCAATCTGGCTTAAAGCAAAGTGACAAGAAAAATAAATAATTATTAGCAGAAATCAATAATATTAGTAAAGTGAATGTCAACAATTTACATAAAATGGATATGGAAATCATTTTAACATGAGTGTCAGCATCAAAACTGATATTTTAAAGTACACGTCACAGACATTCATAGAAAGATTACCTCATCCGTTTGAGACCACGATGTCTCGTCATCTATATCATCTTCGGGGGGAATGTAGTTCTCATCCTTATCATTCCCATTAACATTCCTCTTTCCTTTCTCGTTTGTCCCTTTAGCCGATCCAAATATAGTACGTGCGGTCGGCGGGAGCCCTAGAGATGCAAGTTTTTCTGCATTCTGCTTAATTGTCTTTTTTCTTTTTAATAAATAATTGGATGCTTGCACTTGACGGGACAACTCTCCTAGTTTGACCCATTTTTTCCCTCCGTTTGGCATCTTTTGCAACTATGATATATAGAATTAAGAATAAAATGTGAAATGTAGAAATGTCTTATCCATATATGAACAAATCAGAAGAGAAAATGAAATTGAAGACAATGTCATTATGTAAGACAATATCTTTATTAATTTACTTAATCGTTACATGTGCAAAACCTGAAACAAACACTACATGTCATATTCCATGTCATCATCTTCCTGACTATGAACATCATTTTCTTCTTCATCTTCGTACTCCGCCAGTGTTTCATCCTCGTCTTGGCCATCCTCGTCTACTGACTCATCACTAAGAACGATCTCAGGATCTATATCATCCCTAGAGTATTTGGACACTAGTACCATCGACGAGGACCGAGACAACAAATGTCGTTTTGTCTTGCTGGATGCATCACTAGGCACATCATCATCATCGTCGTCGTCATCCCTCTTAGCGGGTACACCCCATACTCCCCGAGGCTTGACCCGTTCTACGACTCTCCAATTTTTTCCTCTACTGGTGTTATTGACTAGAAGACTTGTGTCACCTGACTTGGTAGGACAGATGGATCATCTGTTAGGGATTTTGTATATTGCAATTTGATGGATGCATTATCATTTTAATCATCATTTGAATTTTCACACATGCATTGATTTAGAAAATGTTGAAATATTGATTTACTCATGCATTGTTTTAAATCTTGTAAATCATATGTTTCATGCATGTTTTGATTGGATGCATTTTAATTTGAAAAGAAGTTTTATGAATCAAGCAAGCCTATGTTTTAAATCTTTCAAATCATTTTAGGCTTTTATGTTTCATGATTTTAAAAGCACTTAGATTGAATTAAAATCATGTTTCCAAACTTGATTTAATGGCCCAAAAGTCCCCTCAAAGAAATACTTTGAAATATGCTAATATGGGGAATTTGGTCCCTGGACCTAGTCGACCCACAGTGTGGTCGGTCGACCGAGCCCATGGACCCAGTCTACCGACCACACATGGGGTCGACCGGGCAAAGAGCCGTTGGGCTGCTTTTTCAAACGGTCAGATTTTTTACCGTCAAGGCCAGGTCGACCAGGGTACAGTGTAGGTCAACCGGGGACACGCCAAAACTCATTTTTTGAGTATAAAATGAGGTTCATTCCCTTGCAAAAGGAGTTGATCAAAGTAGAACTTTTTAGTCTTCCTTGAGGTGTTTGGAGACAAAAGAAAGGGGATGAACTAAAAGAGATCAAGGGGTCTAATGGAAAGCTAAAGCTTGGATTAATGAAGTTAAATCTCTAAGTAAGTTTTACTTTTCATTATCATATGTTTCATGCTTTGTTTTAATTATTGGTAAATTAATTTTAGCATGTTAACTATGATGTGTTGAATCCATCACTTCTCTTAATCTTTGATTTAAGTTGGATTGGATTCTTCACACTTGATTTCAAACCAAGTTTGCTCTTTAAAATCTTCTTTAATCATGCTTAGCCAAAATCTTTGATTTCTTTTATAGCATGATTCATTTACTTGGTTGAATCTTTATTTGTTGTTTTCATTCATTTGAACCTTAGTTAAATTAGTTTGGTTTGAAAACAACATTGCACATGCATCACATGTTTAGTCTTAAATAGTTTCATAAAACTTGTGAGCCTTTGATTTTTATATCATCAACAAGTTTGTATTTATACATGTGATTTGCATTTCACTTCAATCAAATCTTTTGTGTGCCTTAAACTTTTAATGCGTTAAGCAAATATTGATTGGGCTTAATTTAAACTTGATTGAAGTTTTCATACACACACCATGAGCATTCATCTTTGCATTTCATAGAGTGTTGTGTGAATTTGTTTGTCAATTTTATATCCGCCTATTTTAGAGGCATTGTAATTGAGCTTTAATTGTAATCTCTTAAAGTGTTTGTGTAGACACTTCCTTGAAAGAAATCTTTCTATTGTTAAGGTTTATTGCTTAGCCTAAGAAAAGCACATTGTAAAGGTTATTGCTTAGCCTAGAAAAGCACATTGATAGGTTGTTGTTTAGCCTAGAAAAACATCATTGTTAAGTTATTGCTTAGCCTTGGAAAGCATATTGTAAAGGTTATTGCTTAGCCTTTGGAAAAGCATAAATAGTGAAAATCCGGTGGGGTGTTGGATCACAAGCCGGTAGTGGATATAGGCATTGAGGTCGAACCACTATAAATCTTTGTGTAGTGGTGTTTGCTTTGTGGTGATTGTTTTGTTTAAGCTTCCACATATTGTATGTTAATCATCACATGTGACTAGTTGATTGTTAAGAAATTAAAATTGGCAATAATTAGTCATTTAGTGTAGATCACCCTATTCACCCCCCCCTCTAGGGTAAGGATCCCGGACTTTCATCATCCATACACCAACGACTCGTGATATCAATGCTTGTAACATGGTCTTCGATGTTTATCTTGTGCTTGGTACTAGTGTTGTACCATTCACATTCAAATAAGACCACCTTACCCCCGTGCCGATAGGACAATTCCCAGACTTTGCAGATGTAACCATAGTAGTCATGTTTTACCCCCTTCATATTCCCCTTCCAAGACCAAGCCACTACTCTGGCTCCTACGACATTTCTCACTTTCTATAGTGTGGTATCGAACACAATTGCAATCACACCCCTAGTAAAGATTCACTAGGGATCTAGGGCCATTTGCTAATGACCACATCTCTTCAGAAGCTTCCAGTGACCCTAGAGTTCGCAATTGATTCATCTACATAAGTAGATTAAGAAAAATGTATTAGACTAATGTTATTTGAAGTGTAATTCAATAATTATAAACAATTAAAATGATAATATTTTATGTGTCTTACACGTTGTTTGAACCATTCTGTAAATTCTTTTCGTTGTATCTGCCCGACATCTCCTCCTCTTTGATCTTGCACTAAACTCTTGTGTTCTCTACTCAAGATAGCTTTTAATGAATAAGTAAGAGTGTAGAATGAATAAAGGAGTTAACAAGCAATGCATAAATATGGCTAGATTGAAGGACATACTGTAGATACGACTCCACCTCAGGGCAATTATTCAGAACAAACCAATGAGCCATGTCATGCTCTCTTTGAGAAGGATCATGTGCCCTTGGCATCAGTCCGATGGGACGGACAATTTGTGTGAAGACCGACATCCCAGGGCAACGTTCGCCACCATCATCATAACGCTCTACTCGAGGAGTCTGCCTTAAATACATTGAGCAAAAAGTGAGATACTCTTTGACAATGTATGCCTCGGCGATCGAACTATCAGGCCGAGCTCGGTTGTGAACGTACCCTTTTAGGGTCTTTAGAAACCTTTAAACAACCAATGATAACAATTACGATTTTCAATGCAAGGCAATTGCACTAATACATAAATAATTAATCAATGGTCATCAACTATTACTCTTCTATGGGGTACATCCACCGATATTGCACCAGTCCACCAAGCATGACCTTGCGTGGCAAGTGAACCGATAGATGAACCATCACATCAAAGAAAGCAGGAGGAAAAATCCTCTCCAGCTTGCACAATATTAAAACTATCTGCTCCTTCAATTTTTTCAACTCATCGTGTCTCTGTGTTTTTGAGCAGAGGTCATGGAAAAAGCTGCCTAGCTCAAACAATGTTGTACAGATATCCTTATTCAAAAAGCCGCGCATGCCAATAGGAAGGATGCATTGGATAAGGATATGGAAATCATGGCTTTTTAAACCAGCTAATTTATCATTTTTCGAGGTTACACACCTCGAGAGGTTCGCCGCATAGCCGTCTAGGTATTTGATCGACTTCAAGATCGAATTCATAAAATCCATCTCTATGTTTTGGTTCCAGAGTGTAAAAGGCACGCAGCTTCAAGCTGGATCCATCGCCCCTATCCACTAGATGCAACTATGGCCTGATGCCCATATTTTTCAAATCCTTACGTGCTTTCTCGGTGTCCTTTTTTTTGCCCTTTATGCCCAAAATTGTTCCAACCAAATCTGCACAGATCTTCTTCTCAATGTGCATAGGATCAATGTTGTGTTGGAGTTTTTTGCACTTCCAATAGGGCCATTCAAATAGAATGCTTTTCTTTGTCCAATTCAGTTCTCCAAAGTCACGCGGTCTTTTGTTATTCTTGCCAAACTTGATCGGCGCTACTACTTCAAGCTGGTCCAGTACCTTTTGCCCCAGTAAATCCAAAGAAATCTTTTCACGCTCAGGCTGACCGTTGAAGGCCTTGCTTCTACGCCATTGGTGGTTAAGTTCCAAGTATTTTCGAGGGCCAATGTACCCAATCTTATCTTTCAACTTCACCCCTAACGAGTTGTCGTTACACTAGGGGCAAGCGTTATAACCTTTTGTGCTCCACCCAGACAAGTTACCATACACAGGAAAGTCATTTATCGTCCACATCACAGCCGCATGCATTTGAAAGGTTTGTTTAGTGGAGGCATCATAAGTCGATACACCATGATCCCACAACTCCTTCAACTCATCAACCAAGGGCCTCAGATATACATCGATATCGTTTCCCGGTGAGTTTGGTCCTGAAATAAGTAATGACATCATCAAGAATGGCTCCTTCATGAACATCCATGGTGGCAAATTCTATGGCATAAGTATGATATGCCACATGCTATAAGAGGTGCTCATCTTACGAAAAGGATTGAATCCATCGGTGGCTAACCCCAACCTCACATTACGTGTCTCTTGGGCAAACTCTGGATAATTCTTATCAAATTCTTTCCATTCCACGAAATCAGCAGGATGCCGCGCTATCCCATTGTCAATGCGCTTATCACCGTGCCATCTCATCTCTGTGGCTGTCTTCCTTAACATATATAATCTGCGTAACCTCGATGTCAATGGGAAGTAACGGAGCACCTTATGAGGGATCTTCTTTTGCTTGCCATCATTGACCTTGTACCTAGGCTCTTCACATTTTGGACATTTATCCAATTGAGCATTGTCCTTCTAATACAATACACAATTGTGTTTGCAGGCATCTATGTTCTTGTATCCTATACCCAAGTCACGTAATAATTTCTTCGCCTCGTAAACTGAGGCCGGCACCACATGACCTTCGGGTAAGAAGTCCTTAAAAATCTGCAAAACCTTATCAAACAACTTATTGCTACACCCACTTTCTACCTTCACATGCAATATCTTGATGACAAACGATAACAAAGTATCTGAGCTTTTGCATCCTCGGTACATGCCACGCTGAGAAGCCTTCAACAAATTTTCGAAATCATGCACATCATCCCTCTCTTGAGTATCTTCCTCCAAGTAAGTTCCCCTACGATGGCCCTCTATCAACTCATCGTATTCATCCCGATTCTCTTCTGATTCATCCTCGCTCTTATCCGAATCTTCAGGTTGAACTATAGGTTCCCCGTGATATATCCACCGTAGGTATGAGACCATCATTCCTTGAATGTGCAAATAGCTCCTCACGGTTACATAGTCATGCTTCCGATGGTTACAACAATCGTTACATGGGCAGTTAATCAACACTGCCCGGCCCGAATTCGCGTTTGCAAAATTAATAAATGAGTTCACCCCAGCTATGTACTCCGTACTAAATCGGTTTTGATAATGTAATATCTAACTCCTGTTCATATCTGAAAAGACACTCAATATTATAAGTTTGTATAATTTTGTGATTTTATGCTCAATGAAACCTTTTATACATCCGCGAGCATTGAAAATCAGTTTTGGAAATTCTTAGATTAGTTCCAACTTCCAGCCTTCTCTCTTTTAACACAAAAAACACATTATTGTACCAAAATGTAAAAAAATTATAAAGAAAAAAAATTATAACATCCTCAAGTTGTGAAATGTTTGATGTTCTACACACGTGACCTTAATAAATCCAAAAGATTCCAAAAAGACTTAGTCCATTTGAAACAAAAGGGAGAAACAGATAAAAAGTTAATGAGATGCAAATTTAAAAATGAACACAATAGATAAGAGCCCAATCACTCTATCTTCTTCCAACAGTCAATAGTCAACAATTTGTAAAAAGATCATATATATATATATATATATATATATATATATATATATATATATGTCAAACAGAAAACTGAATGTCTAAGATATACACCTCATCAGTTGCATATTTCAACATCCCATCAAGACATCCATTTCTCCACAAGTACTGCATCCATTTCTTAAAGTCTACCATATCTCTTTCAATAAGAATATCTGTTGAGTGAACAGTATCAATTTCGGCAGAACAATGGAGTTTCGATGTAACGTCGTACCAATCAATACTTATGGTAAATTGAATTCTTTTGAATGATAAAAATTATCTTAATAGTGTAATTGTTTTTTTCTTTAGCTTCATCAATCAGCTTCTAACTGATGTCAACGGATCGGTACATCCTCAAATTGTCACTGTCATATTTGGAAGAAACCCCATGTTTTCTTATAAATACCAATATTAAAGAATGCGTGTATTTTAACTTTGAACGCGTTTTTTATGTTGATGTAGAAGTTGATGATCAGATTTTGTTTGGATATGTGACCGATCTAACCAAGCTTTAAAACGGTGTAAATGAGAGCAAAGATGAGAACTGTTTTCTTATGTTGTTTTATTACTACATGAGCAAAATTTTTATTGGGTGAAAGGGTTTTGACTTTTGATGTCCAAGAATGAGAATTTTGTGGTATATATGTTGAATCTTATCACTATTTGTACATTATTATATGGGGATGGGATGTGGGCCATGTGGCCCAAACTTTTCTTTTTTACTCCTTTTGAAGTGGTGGGTGGAGAGTCGGCCGTCGACCCACTTAACCTGACTACCCAATCATCCGACCCAAAATATCATATATATATATATATATATAGAGGGGAATGTTCATGTGCATCTATTCCTCACCATAGGGCGAGGGACACTTCCATAAATGAGGATTTTCAAGTACAAAAGTGAATTTTCAAGTACATAGGGTGAGGTACACTCCCTTGTCTTCATGTGTAAAAAGGGAAAGTGCCCCTCACCCTATGGTGAGGGATAAATGCACATGAACATTCCCCATATATATATATATATATATATTACATTCATTGGATTTGACTCGAACTGACCTCAGTGCATGAACCTAGTTCAGTTATTGCATTACCTATGGATTGCCATACTACTTTATCTCATCAACTTAATACAATGTGAAGCTTTTTTTTTATAGCTACTCTGGAATTTTCCTTCTATCTGAGCTGGAAGAGACCTTAACCAACCTGTCTACTACCATGGGATTGGGGTTCTAATTTTACCTACAACAAGCAAAACTTTTGACAAGCACTTCACAATGCCAGGTGCTTAAATGAATTTAACATTAGAGAAACACCAAAGACACTTGTCCTTCACGTGGCATGAGGCATATATACACCTTGCAAGTGTCCAGTCCTCGGTTCAAAAGTCATGGAGGTCCATTCATCAGGTGGGCCTCATGGGTAAGACAGCCAACACCTTGTGGGTCCCAGGAGTGTCGGTGAAGAATGAAGATGCTGCTCCTACTAACTACACAAATGCTTGGGTCTTGGGCTGTGGGATCATTCGCCAATACAAGGCTGTTTGGACCCTCTTACACATAGTGAAAGGTGATCCTTTTTGGCTATAAGCTCTCTCACTCTCAGTAGTCCTTTGCCACCATTAAATTGACTGAGATGAAACGTCCTGGCTACATAGAAATGACCCTATTGGCCAAAATAAATACCTGATTTCAAAGCTTTCCAGCAGAGGAGTTAATTTTCGTTAAATGGGCAACAAAACTGAAGAAATGTTGCCACCTGGGTCTGGGTGGGAGCTGAATTTTAATAGAATGGGTACAGCTCAGTCCATTTCAATGTCGATGTTTTGTGGGCTATCATTTTCAAATATCAGATTTCTAACATTATTTCAGCTAGAATCGCTAATGGCCGTGTGTAGATAAGAAGGGAAGAGCATAAATGTTTGCAATTGGCATTGTAAAAGTTGCATGTGAGCAAATCTAGAGACCTCATGATCTTCTCTCTTCTCCCGGTGGATAAAAGCATCCATCTTCCAAGGGAAAATAAAAAAACCACAACCAAAGAGATGGTGCTCCTTGTTTGGCCACGTCACCAAGAAAAGGAGAGAGAGAGAGAGAGATGGGGGAGTATAGAGGATATATTGTGGCCCACTATAACAGTAAGCATAGAAATGGTTCTTGCAATTCCACTGATGGAAGCTGATGTATTTTATGTTAATTTGTAAATTTTGACATGCTCAACTAGCATCAGACATTTAGATTTCTCTTTTATACTAGTAGAATTCCTCCTTTGTGCTTGTTTTTAATTTTAATGAAAAGTACTATTAAAACCACCACCAACACTCATTTGTTTACATATAACATCATCAAAAGTATTTCAATCATGCAAAAAGAAGAGGAATATGAGGTTGGTTTGAGATGCATGAGTAGCCCAAGATCAAGATTATGGATAAAAAAGAATTCTGATGGTGTGCAAGCAATACACTTTATAATATGATTCTTGAGAGGGAAGATGTATTTCCTTGGCAATGAACACTTTATTCAATTTTGGGTTGGAGAGTAATCTGAGTGTTTAGGCCAGTTTTGTCATGCTGGGCACAAGAACAAAAAGGACTAAGAAGATAACAAAAAATTGAACAAATAGAGAGAAAGGGTGTTAGGTCTAATAGGCTCATCAGAATATTCAAGTCGACCATCCGATGCAGACCATTAGGAAGAAGAGAAATCAGAGAGATCCGAGAGGGTGAGAGAGAGAGAGAGCAGAGCGAGAGAGAGAAAGCAGAGAGAGCAAGAGAGAGAAGATCGAGAGAGCGCAGGGAGATCAAGAGAGCGAGAGAGAGCGCAGGGAGATCGAGAGAGAGAGGATAAAAGAGGGCTTTTGTGTGGCACGCGGGAGAGGGAAAAAACAACAGGGCTTTACCGACATTTTAAATTAAATGTCGGTAATAAATTTTCCGATGCTAATTTTTGTCGGTAAAAAATTTTCCTAAAAATAAAATTAAACTTTATCGACATTCTATAAAAAATGTCGCTAAAAGTTCATTTTTACCAATCGTTAATAATAGTCACTAATATTTATTTTTCCTAAAAATGAAGTTAATAATAAAATTGAACTTTGCCAATAGTTTTCAAGGAAACGTCGCTAAAAGTCGATTTTACTGACATTTTGCAATTCGTCGGTATTTTTGTAAAGAAAATCAATTTCTTGGGACCTACGGAAGTGATAAATCAATTGAATAATTAAAGAAGGAAAACCAAGGTATTGAAGCTCTGCATGGCATCCACACTACTCTGGTTGGAAGATTCGATTCAAGCGAAACAAATAAGAAAAAAAAATGCAAAAGAAAATCCAGCCATACGAAGGACATCCAAGGTAAGGGAATTTCAAGCATTGCACACGGAAGTGGGGCCCATCATGTGTTAAAATTGATAATACAAAACTGAATTTCAAAATTTTAATTATTTAAGCGAAGATGTAATTTGAGAAATTTCTTAAGAGAGGAAGTGGGCCCAGATTTGGATAGACTCAAAAAAATTTCAAAGTCCTAAATATGGAGGGTAGTAACCAAGAAGTTGCAAGATAAATTCAAATTCAAAGAGTCCATATTTCCTTAAGAACTCTACAAGTTGGATTTCAGTTAAGATATGTTTCCAAATATTTGGAAACTTTTGCAAGCCAATAAGCAATCCAAAGGAGATATCACACGTCCAACCATTTGCCTTTCCTAGCTCTCCATTCCAAGTTGGATGTCCAAGCCATGATTGAAGATAAAATTTAAGATTCAAATTTTGAATCTTGAATCAAGAAAGAAAATAAATCAAAGGAAAAAAATATCCAAAAGAGGTTTCACACATCCAAAGCCATGAAGGTTCAAGATGATATAGTCCAAGTGGCGTCCAAATGCATTCAAATTATAATTGCATTGCAAATCTGATTTTTAGGTTTGAAATTTATTTGGAAGAAAACTGGGCCCAAGAGAGAAAGTTGCATGCGATAAGATTAATCATATTTTCACTAAGATTGTGGGCCAACCCCTATAAACTCTCTCAAAACCCTCTTGGACCCCACATTACTAATCCTTATTCAACTTGGACCCTACACTATTAATCCTTACCCAAATCAAAACCTAACAAAGCCAAGTCATTAAAAATACATAAAAGGAGCCAAAAAGAGGCTGCACGTGAATCCATCTTCCCCCATTCCTCTTGGACGACCAACAACACCTTCTTCTTTTCCATTATTTTTTTCTTCATCTCTCCCTATTTCCATCAATATTTCATCCAAGGCATTCCTTAAGGTACACCATCATTTGGATTTTTACGCCGCTGTGCCACCGCTGTTGCTACCGTTACTCTACCATTCGACCAGCCATTCATTAGCTTCCCTTGCTTCGATTTGTAATTTGTCGGTAATAATCTCTATTTTTACTTTTCCTAAAAAATAAGTTAAATTTAAGATTGAAAAGCAGCCTTTTACTGACCTTTTTTTATAAAACGTCGGTAAAAGTACGGTTTTACCGACGTTTTAATTCGTCGATAAAAGTCTCTAATTTTCTACTTTTATAAAGAAAATAAGTAATTCTAAAATTGATTTTTACCAATGTTTTTCTAGCAATCGTCGGTAAAAGTTATGCTTTACCGACGTTTTAATTCGTCGGTAAAAGTCTCTAATTTTCTAATTTTACGAGGAAAATAAGTAATTATAAAATTGATTTTTACCGACGTTTTCCGAGCTTTTACCGACGTTTTTATTCGTTGTTAAAAGTCTATGATTTTCTAATTTCCTAAGAAAATAAGCTAATTCTACAAAAAAAAACGTCGGTAAAAGTTGGTTTTTACTGACGAAATAATATAGGTCGGTAAGGAGTATTCTTTACCGATGAATTTATAAAAGCGTCACTAAAAGTGCAAATTGTTGTAGTGATTTGTGTTGCAAATAAGGCAAGGCCTCATACTTGGAGGTGGTAAGGTCGGTGGTGGCATTCTCATATGCATGGGAGATGGCCCACGTGGCTTACTTGTTCACCATTTCCGTTTGAATTCTCTGAAGAGGTTAAGTCAGACTTCTAGAGACTACATGAAGTCACATGGTCTTTCTAGAAAAGTCAACAAGGGAGAGAGAGACTTGTAGAGTCTTCTAGAGGGTGGAGTGTTTTGCCCAACATGCTTCGTATACCATAGTGCTTGGGGCTTAGCTTCGTCACTTTGTTCAATGCATAGTAGGTGTGATGGTGCGTCGTGAGGTGTAGTCTTAGGCGAGAGCACGCCCGAGCACACATGTCCAATCTACATGAACAATAAAATTACAATTAAGTGATGTCTTCTTAATAATAATTGAATCAATATTAAATGAAAAACTGATAGCTAGACATTATTCTACTAATTTGAATCCAAAAAAAGTTAAGGTCCTATCTAGAATGTACCTTAAAACTTTCATCCTCACCACTTCAACAAGCTTTAGTGCTGCTCATGAATAAAAATTGAAAAATAATTGGAAAGAAAAAAATATGGCCCGACTGTGGGCCGTGCCTTAGGGCTATGTTGGGCCGAACAATATCGAACTACCGGTATTAAAAGTGAACATATCAAACAATGATTAACAACAAATCTGTGATCTAAATTTAATAAATCCAAATAAATCAAATAATTAAGAGATAAAAATATGCCATAACAAGAACATTTCGTAAAACAAGAGGGGTTAAAATGGTTACTTAGAAGGGCCGATTGACTAAATTACCCGATCCCTCCCACCGGCCAATGTGCCATTTTCTCAATCCCTAACGTTGGACCTCCATCCTTCCGGAAGCCAATCTGGCCTCTCTGATACCTCTGTGTTCTTTCTTGGGCCCTTCCTTGATGGTCCTGTCACTGGCAGTGTAGTAGTAATCCCTGCAGATGTCAATGAAGGAATGTCGGGTTGGTGTTCTTCCCTGGGATGTGCTACAGTCTCACCAACCGCAGCTCCGATGGGGGTACTTGTACTGTTTATTTCTCCTGAGGTGGCCATTGGTTTTGCTTCTTCGGCCACATCTCCATACATAATAGTAGTATTTGCTTCTCCCAAGGAGATGATTGGTTCTAGTTCCAAGCACCTCTGGAAGTTAAGGTAGATCTTGTTATATGTTTCCATTTCCTCTGCCGTGGTGATTATTGGTTCTGTCTCATCGAAAAGAAAAGTGGTGAGACTTTCAAGTGACTCGAACAACATTTTTTGGTGTTAGGGAATGGAAGAAAGACACAAGAAAGGATTGTTTTGGACTTGGGGGCTTTTGAGAGTGAAGAGCTTGGCTGCATGCAGAAACGATAGTAAATAGGTGCCAGCAATGCTCCAATCCCACCAAGACACTATGTGCACTACAAGTTTCCTATAACAACAACGCCCATAAAATGGACGGTGAGATTGTCCTAATCGTGACAACTGTTGCGAGTGGAAATGGCTAGTGTGGGTGTATAGTTGCTGAGTGATTAACCATATTGGGACACTTTGCTAGGTTTAGCATTGGATGAGAAGGATACTTATCTACGACACTAAGTTTATTGCAAAAGATTTTGTAGATCTTTCCTTTTGATTTGGTAACAGTCAACGTCCTAGCTGTTCGTTTAGAAAGAGTTCTCATTTTGGATGTGGGCCGTTGATCTTTATATCGGATGAACTAAGAATTATCTTCAGGCTAGGCTTGATGATCATTGCTATTCATTAGATGAACCCTAACCTGGATAATAAATGTTCACATTTATTCATTCATTTCAATTTGTGGACATATGGTTACATTGATGGAAGGACCATTTTCCATTGTGAGAAAAAATGTATGATCTAATATCCAATACAACATGGGATAGGACTATTTCTAAAAAAGGGGGAAAAAAAAAAAAAAACCTTACTTGACGCTAGTAGTATATTCTGGACTTTTGCGTAGATACGGTGAATTGCTTTTAACTCACTAGTAGGCCAGGTTTTACTTCTAAGATTCAAGTGGATAGGATTATAGCCCATTATATGAACCACTTGAATCTTAGAAGTAAAACCTGGCCTACTAGTGAGTAAAAAGCAATTCACCGTATCTACGCAAAAGTCCAGAATATACTAATAGTGTCAAGTACGGTTTTTTTTTTTTTTTTTGAACGGTAACAAACTAATTCATTAAAAGGAAAAGACAATACAAAGAGGAAAAATAAGAAAGAATAACAAAGTACAAGAGAATTGTACCCCTTCTCACACCTCAATTACAAAACCATGCCCTCCCAAGGAGAAGTCCTATTAATCCCCTGTTTGGTGAGTGCATCTGCTATGTGGTTAGCCAATCTAAGTTCATGACGAAAGACCACATTAATGAAAGAGGATAGAGCTTGAATTTCATTGTAGAGGAATTGGAATTTCCATAGATTTGCTTTTTGATTTGACACCCAAGTAATGGTGTTGGAAGAGTCACTCTCTGCAATAAGGTTGCCCTGAAACATTCTTGAAAAACACCGCAGAGCTTCTAAAATAGCTAACACTTTTTCTTCATTAGATTCACGAATCCCAACATGCTTAGAAAACATGAACAAAACCTCACCTTTACTGTTACGAAGGACACATTCAATCCCTGTCGGCCTTGGCTTACCCCTTGCAGCACCATCAACGTTGAACTTTAAGACATTAAGAGGTGGGGGAGACCAAAAAACAGATCTACTTCTCTTTGTAGGGCCACAACCCATACAACTTTCCCAATTTAGAAGGATATCTGTAAGAGAAAAATTAGAAAACTCCTTTCTGAGCAACGCCCACTTTGTAATTCTTAAGGTGATACTAGCAATCAACTCAGCTGCAGAAGATGAAAGGCCCCTAAAAATTCTATCATTCCTTTCCTTCCAAATAGACCACAAGATAGCAAAGAAAACTAACATGTTAGATTGTATAGACTCAATCCATCAGATGATGTAATAAATTGATTAATTTCTTTATTTATCAATAATATCATGCTTTCCTTTTATGAGATGAATGGTGTTTTTATTACTTAATGCACATGACCAATACATATGACATGATGGTTCATGAGTTGAACCGGGTCCCATTAGTATATTAAATGTAATATATGTGTATGGATGAGATCCACACACGGGAGACATGTGTCACGAATCTTACACTTAAATATCTTCACAACCGGTGATGAGACTGGGTATCTCATCTGATAAAGTTGCAGCACTTTGATGACTATGAGATAGTGTGATTTGTCTCGATCATCAGAATGTAAGATTCTGAATCATGGTGCTGATATATTGGATGTATTGAAGGACCATGAGAAGCATCTTATGGAATACTGTCTCTAGTTTAAGGTCTGCTCTCATAATTCCCTTGCAATAGGCTCTCAATCCTAAGATATTGATGAACTCAAGTTTTTATTTATTCATTTGCTTTGAGTTACCAATGAGTGAGGCCAACTGTAGGTCAACACCTCGGTGTCTTGGGTAGATAGTAGTAGGACTGTGGGAACATTCAATGGTCAAGATGGAATCTATCTATATTATCCTCCTGTGCCAATTAATGTATTTGTCATTAGTAAGTGCGCAACCATCTCGATTAAGAGTTAATTGGATGGAACTGATGATCGCTGTGATTAATTGGGTCTCAAGGATAATAAGATGTGGATTTAAATTGGTGGAACAGTTTTAGTCCAATTAATTCATGGATATTGATAGAGGGGCCTACTTGTGATAATTGGGAAGTTTAGGGTCTTCATTGTAATTTATTCCTAAGACTGGAGTGCAATTGCATTTATATAGTGATATTATTTGCAATTAACTGTGGGCCCGGATTACACATGAGATGTGCGGTCGCGATGTCCCAGTTGGAGCCAGCTTTCTATGGAATCCGTAGTGGTCCCCACGCTAGCCAAAGTTATTGGAAAGATACTAATCCTAGTTGAACTCTAAAAGGAAGGAATTAGAAAGTTACTATTTCTATTTGAAGTGAGATCTCTAATAGTGGTAATAGTAGGGTTACTAATTTGTGTGGAAGTGAGACTTCTATTTCAATTAGTAAAAGAGGAGGGAAAGATGTTGCTTAAAAGCTATAAATAGGAGAGCAAGGGGCTGGGACGTACACACTCTTGGAATTCACGCCCAGCCTCTTTTGTGCAAGAGTTGCACATTTCTCTCTTGCTCTTCTAGTTCTCTTCTAGTTTCTTTAAGAGCTTCTAGTTGTTTTCTTTAGGAGATCCCACCCATCTCCTTCAGAGAAGAGATCTGATACGGGTTATAGCGTGGAAGACTAAGAGGTCTTGGAGATTCTAAGTTGCTTACAAAGAAAGAGTTTCTTCAACTAGGAAGTCTTATTTTCTATTAGAGCACAACCGGGCTCCAAATGTATAATCTGCTTCTTCCTTTATTGTGGATTATTTTGGTTGCTGAATTGTTGCTATTTTTTCTATCTTCTAGATAGAATATATTGCTGTACATGATTGATGAGAGTGAGGGATTGCATCCTGAATGTGTTTTATGGTCTTATGGGTACTTGATCCCTGAGTTAAGTGGGTCAAAAGTTTTGAAAATCTGTCCACGAGGCACACCTACTTCTAACATAACCTCCAAAGAATGCGTCCACACCCAGCAAAATGCCCTCCAAGCCATGATTGAGCAACTCCGACCAACGATTGAGGCAAATGAAAGTCCGAGATCCTTACTCTAGAGGGGGGGGGGGTGAATAGGGTGATCTACACTTAATGACTAATTATGACCAATTTTAATTTCTTAACAGCCAACTAGTGACATGTGATGATTAACATACAATATGCGGAAGCTTAAACAAAACAATCACCACAAAGCAAACACCACTACACAAGGATTTATAGTGGTTCGGCCTCAATACCTACATCCACTACCGGCTTGTGATCCAACACCCCACCGGATTTCCACTATTTATGCTTTTGAAAAGGCTAAGCAATAACCTCTACAATATGCTTTTGAAAAGGCTAAGCAATAACCTCTACAATATGCTTTCCAAGGCTAAGCAATAACCTAACAATGTTGTTTTTTCTAGGCTAAACAACAACCTCTACACTATGCTTTTCTTAGGCTAAGCAATAACCTTTACAAGAGATAAATTTCTCAAATAAGTGTCTACACAAACACTTTAAGAGATTACAATTAAAGCTCAATTACAATGCCTCTAAAATAGGCGGATATGAAATTGAAAACCAAATTCACACAACACTCTATAAAATGCAAAGATGAATGCTCATGGTGTGTGTGTGAAAACTTCAATCAAGTTTAAATTAAGCCTAATCAATATTTGCTTAACGCATTTAAAAGTTTAAGGCACACAAAAGATTTGATTGAAGTGAAATGCAAATCACATGTATTAATACTAACTTGTTGATGATATAAAATTCAAAGGCTCACAAGTTGCATGAAACTATTTAAGACTAAACATGTGATGCATGTGCGATGCTGTTTTCAAAAACAAACTAGTAAAACTAAGGTTCAAATGAATGAAAACAACAATATGATTCAACCAAGTAAATGAAACATGTTATAAAAGAAATCAAAAGATTTGGCAAAACATGTTTTATAAAGTTTTAAAACAAACTTGGTTTGAAATCAAGGGTGAAGAATCCAATCCAACTTAAATCAAAGATTAAATAAAGAATGGATTCAACACATCATAGTTATCATGCTAAAAATTATTTACCAATAATTTAAAGAAAGCATGTAACATATGATAAATAAAAGTAAAACTTACTTAGAGATTTAACTTCATTAATCCAAGCTTTAGCTTTACTAATGACCCCTTGGTCTCTCTTAATTCATTCCCCTTTTTCTTGCCTTCAAACACCTCAAGGAAGTCTCTTTTATCTTCTTTGATCAACTATTTTTTCAAGGGAATGAACCTTATTTTATACTCAAAAAATGAGTTCTGGCGTGTCCCCGGTCGACCCCCACTATAGCCCGGTCGACCTGGCCTTAACGGTAAAAAATTTGACCGTTTGAAAAAGTAGCCCAACGGCTCTTTTCCCGGTTGACCTGCAGTGTGCGCGGTCGACCGGGTCCATGGGCTCGATCGACCGAGCACACTGCGGGTCGACCTGGGCCCAGGGACCAAATTCCCCAAAAATGCATATTTCAAAGATTTTTCTTGTGGGGACTTTTGAGCCATTAAATCAAACTTGGAAACATGATTTTAATTCAATCGAAGTGCTTTTAAAATCATGAAACAGAAAGGCCTAAAATGATTTGAAAGATTTAAAACATAGGCTAGCTTGATTCATAAAACTTCTTTTTCAAAAAAACTGCATCCAATCAAAACATGCATGAAACATATGATTTACAAGATTTAAAACAATGCATGAGTAAATCAAGATTTCAACATTTTCTAAATCAATGCATGTGTGAAAATTCAAATGATGATTAAAATGATAATGCATCCATCAAATTGCAATACACAAAATCCCTAACAGCAAACACCATGCAATACCACACCTAGCAATGAAACGACTCCAAACACTGGCTACAACCTCACAATGAAGAAAAAAATGGTTAAATGTCTCCTTCATCTGGCACATCATGCAAGTATCTGAGATATTTATCGCTGTCAACCCTCTTCTTCTCAAATTATCTGCCATAGAGACCTTTTCAACAATTGCTAACCAATAGAATGCCTCTACTCTAGGAGAAACCAAACCCACCCAAATAAGAGCAGAGGCAGCTCTAGAAGGTTGGTTCCCTTCCAAAGCCAAGTAGAAAGCTTTCACCGAGAATTTTCCAGATGTGGAAGATTTCCATATCCAAGAATTCTTAGAATTCCTGCCTAAAAAAATGTTAGAAAGAAGACTTAATAACTCCCCATATTAGACCTCTTCTGAACGATGAAGACTTCTCCTAAAAGACACACATCACAAAGTACAACCATCCATGACCTCATATTACTCACTAACAACAGACTCCTTGTTAGACACCACTCAAAACCTTAGGAAACAACCCAGTCATCCAACCAAAAGCTCACCTCACTCCCCTCCCCCACCACATAACCTACCCCTTTGGACAAAATCTTCCCCATCGTGGATGACTCATCTCCAACTGACTCAATACCACCCCATTGACTCGACCTACGATACCTAAGACCAGGACTTGGCCGCCACCCCCACTTATCCACAACATACTTAGTGTAACGCCCCAATTTCGAATACCGAGAAAACTGTCAAGGTACCTAAAATTGGCGAGCTACTTCCTGGAAGATCTGAAAACTTCCAAGATCGTAGGTCCCCAGTGAGGTACAATTTAAAACTTTTTGACCAACATATAATCAATGGTTGAAATTGTGGAAGCATAAAGAGTAAAGCGAGAGCATTTGGTATTATAAAAGATGTATCAAATGTAGTAGCGCTGGAGTCCAACCTAAACTTCAAAGTATGATTAAGAACATATTTAAAACATAACAAACTTTCTCCCTGCTTACAATATAAAGACACTCAAACCCAAAAGAAAGATAAACACTCAAGCCTCCGGTGCTGGTTCTTTGTCCTTCAGCCCGACCTCCTGGTCGGCTGGTCCCTATCTGTAGTGACTAGCTACTGGTGCCTTGACGAGCGCGAGCGCACCGTCCTTGTAGTCGGGGTCAAATCGTAAGCACCAAGAATAAGTCAGATTTAAAGATCTTGCAAGTTACAGTATATAAATAACATAGGATGTATGCATCAAAAGAATAGAGACGGTAATATGATTAATAAGAATGTCCAAGGTACATATACTAGGCAGTTGGGCAAAATCCACATTTAGAATCAGGAAAAAAAGATAAGTTAAGCTATCAACACAACATGGGACATTCACACAAGCTGGATACCATGGGATATTATGTCGCGGCCCCCCATACTAAACACAGTTGCGGTGGGGAACTCTCACCAATGCAGGGGATAACTAACCCCACAAATCACTCATCAATCTCAAAAACTCATCACTTAGCATTCAAGAGACCGGACCCGGTATCAAACCGTTTAGCTAAAACATAGCTCATCATGATAGCTGTAAGGTCCCCAACCTTAACTGGGTGTTTAATTTTCTAATATTGGCGATTATCATAATTAATTGTGATTTTAGCTAATTAGGCGGGTTTAGTGGCTAAGCAAGTTTCTTTTATCATTAGTAAGATGTTCCCGAAGTTTTGTTTGATTCCGAGTGCGATTAGTCTTAATAGGGGGTTACGTTGTGATTAATAGGAAAATTGGGTCTTTTTTCAAAAAATTCCGTTTTACCCGAATTTTGGTGCGTTGGAAAGATCTCATCGTGCTCGTCACTTTTCGTTCTTGACTCATCACGATTTGACGCCCCGAAGTTCCTCAAATAATTGTAATTCTCTCATTTCACTCAGATGGGCATTTCAGACATTTCCTTCTCCACCTCTCATTTTAACCCCAACCCAGCCATATCCTTCGTTTCTTCCTCCCTTCACTCAACAGTGCCGCAACTCTCTATTTTTCTTCCTCCTTCACTCTCTCATCTTGCATGTGAAGCTTAGAGGCCCTTTCAAGGACATCCAACTACACCATTGTCTTCCTCTCCTCTTCTTCTTTCCTTAGACCTCAAATTTGGTAAGTTTTCTCTTCTCCTTCCCTTCCCATTTCATTTCTCATGGCTGTGAATGGAATGCATGTTGATTGATTTCCTTTCTTTCTTTTCCTTTGTGTTCCTCGAGTGTAGAAGAGAGGCTTGGGAGAGTTGTTTTGGCTAGAGTGTGTGTGGGGGAGCTTTCTTCCTCCTCTATCTTCTCAATTTTCATTATTTCACTCTCTTTGGTGAAGGCAAGTAAATTTGCTTTATATATTGGGCATGCATGTATTATTATTTTTTCTTGTTAACTCATTGTTTAGATTTTCCCCAAATTCCAAGCTTGTCATGGTTAATTGGATTACACATGCTAAAATTGGATTAATGGGTTGAATGGATTTTTATTATGGGTGGATGACTTGATGAATGGATGAAATATGGTTTGGAGGAGAGCATGGTGGCTCTTTGTGCAGGTTATGGCCTTTGGAAAGGTTTGGGAGGAGGTTGGAGAAGGAGCCACTCAAAATGATTGAAATTTTGGCTCAAAAACTCGTGGTTCTGCCCAGAATGCAGCGAGTCGCGGGCAATTCGGTTACCATTCAATTACATTTCTAGTAACCATGTTTTTACAGGGCATTTTCGGCCACTTGCGGTCACCTTTTCGGCTAGCCGAACATGCCAATTCGGCTAGCCGCATAGGCCAATTCGGCTAGCCGCATTGGGGTAGATTTCAAGAATTTTGGCAGATTTCGAATGATCATAACTTTCGACCAGTTCACCGGAATTTAGAGTTCTATATACCATTGGAAAGCTCTTGAGACGTAGAATCCAATGGTAGACATATCTTAATGATCAGAGATTGAGAAAGGAAGTGGCTAATGGATCAATGTACCAAGCCCTTATCTCTTTTGGAAAGGGATTCTAAATCTAGTTTGGACCCTAAGTTGGAACCCATTGACCCTACTCTTGTATGACCAATTGGGGAAAATGAAAACGGAGCATGATTGGCTTGGTGTGCTTTGTCTGTTGTCCGGGATCCTCCGTGTATGGCTATAACTTGGCTGAATGCGTGTGGAATTGAGTTAATTGGTGCTCAACAACTTTCGTACACCATGGGCCCGCCAAACTAAGACACTATTGACTCATCCTCTACACGTACTCCGTTGGGGATACGTTCGGCACAGGTGGACAACTCTTGACCTAGGATTGGCTTGTTCTTTACTCTTGGCTCGCGAATCTTGTATCCGTAGCTTATCGTACCTTGTGCACTCTATCTTTATACTTGTATAACTTGTAACTTAACTTGTAAAATTACGATGTGATCGGATTTAGAGTGTAACCTTAGGTACCTTGTCTTGTATTGATGGACACATGTGGATAGACTTGAAAGATGACTACTCATGGAACTTGGAACTTGACTTGGATTTTGACTTGACTTGTAGTAGCCCTCAACTTTTTATCTTGTACTTGAGAACCTATCCACGTGTATTTGTCTTGGAACTTGTGTCGTATGCAAACCATCATAATCATCTTGCATTCATTACCAGCTACAGACTGAGGATTATAAAGTGGGCCGGATACTGGACACTAGGGTGGGCAGTCGACTTTGGACGGCGTCCATGGCGCGAATAGCTGGGAGTAGGCTAGGATCGTGCTGCTATTCCTAGGACTAGGACCTAGGATCCCCCCAGAGCCGGACTTTGGGTATTCGTAGTCTGCTCGGACGTCACTTATACCCCCGTGAGATGGCTTGGACATCCTCGAAGTCTCTTCATGCTTGACATTGCATTTCATGGATGGTTATTCTTGGTTATCTTGCTAGGATTTACATTGTTAATTGATTCTCGTATTACTCATGCTTTATGCCTAGTTTGTACCTTGCTATCTTTTAATCATGTACTTGTCCTCATTCTCTTTTGAAACATGTTATGAATAATGTATATTGCTAATCTTTTTGCCAACATGTTGTTGATCCTTTATTCCATGGTGTGCAGAGGACACCTATTATTATTACGCCGACCCAGATGCCGAGGCAATCCCAGAGGATCCTCAACTAGGGAAGGAGGACGAGGTACGAGAGTGGGGTGCCGATGACATAGCTTAGCATCATCACTCCCGGCCCTAGTACGCGTTACACGGGGATATCTTCTGATGTGCCACCTCCTTACATCTTTTGGGTTTAGATCTTATGGACTTATCTACTTTAGTACTGTATATCTTTTGTACCGGGACCTAGGTTTTTGGGATGGTCCTGATGATTATAAACTTTATATGTTTTACCTTTTGAAACTTGAACATATATAATGGAATGAAATACATACTTTCTTTGATATTCTTACAAGCTTAATGTTATGTGAACCGGATAAGTCCCGTTGATTAATTTGTTAATGAGGCTCAACTATACAATCCTCATAGTGGGACTTCGATCCTTGGGCATTAAGGGCAAATATTTTTTAATTAGCCCTAAATTTCACACCCCGGATCCGGTTTAATCACTAATCGGGTCCGGGGCCATGGCAAAGTGGTATTAGAGCAATGGATGGTTTCTCAGGGTAAAAATTGTAGAAACTATAGGATGCGTGTGAGGATTACCGTTAGCCTAGTGTTCGTAGTATATTCTATGTTCTTATAGCCTTGTGTTGCTAGTTTTGGGTTCCATTTCGTAGTATATTCTATGTTCTTATAGCCTTGTGTTGCTAGTTTTGGGTTCCATAGAGTCTAACTCACATTTCTTGCAGTGACATGGCTAATAGCGGGCCATCAGGATCAGGTTCCACACATTCTTTTGTTGCACTAGCATTGCATTGCATTTTGGGAAGGATAAAGAGATGTTACCGTTTGTTCTAGTCGTTGCTACCCCGGTAGGCCGATCAGTAGCGTGTGATTTTCTTATCCTAAGTGCAGAGTTCATATTGGAGGTACTCAGTTGACCGCTAGTTTGATTGTGTTGGCAATGTCCGACTTTGATGTTATTCTTGGTATGGACAAGTTAGTGGCAAACCGGGCGGTGTTGGATTGTTTCAACAAGACCGTGAGGTTACAGGGTGTAGGCCGTAGTGTTGAGTTTGTTGGTGCGAAGAAGCTCACCTCCACTCGGTTGATTTTTGCATTAAAGGTAGACCGCTTGATGATGAGAAGATGTGAGGGTTACATTGCGTTTATCGCGGAGGACAAACATTCCAAACCCATAGATGAGATTCCGGTAGTATGCGAGTTCCCGGATGTTTTTCCAAAGGAGATCTTGGGATTACCACCCGTGCGTGAGTTAGATTTCACGATAGAGCTACTACTAGGTACTGCACCAATTTCGAAGGCTCCGTACAGAATGGCCCCTGCAGAGTTGAAAGAATTAAAGACTCGGTTAGGAGATCAATTAGATAAGGGCTTCATCAGGCCAAGTGTATCACCATGGGGAACTCCGGTTTTATTTGTTAAGAAGAAGGATGGCACTATGAGGATGTGCATCGATTACCGGCAATTGAACCAAGTGACAGTCAAGAACAAGTACCCACTTCCAAGAATAGATGAGTTATTTGATCAGTTACTGGGAGCCCAGTTCTTTTCGAAGATTGATCTACGTTCGAGATACCATCAGCTACGTGTCAGAGGAGAAGAAATTCCTAAGACAGCGTTCCGGATTAGATATGGCCACTTTGAGTTTCCAGTAATGCCTTTTGGTTTGACGAATGCATTGGCAGTGTTCATGGTATTAATGAACAACATATTTTCTCCTTACCTTAATCAGTTCATAGTGGTATTCATTGATGATGTGTTAGTTTATTCCAATTCCAAGAAGGAACATGAGCATCAGTTGAGGACTTCATTGCAGCTTCTGAGAGACAGCCAGTTGTATGCCAAGCTGAGTAAATGTGAGTTCTGGTTGGGACAGGGGTCATTTCTAGGCCATGTGATTTCCAAAGAGGGACTGGTAGTGGATTCCAAGAAGATAGAAGTAATTGTCAATTGGGGTAGTCCACAAAATGCAGTAGAGATTCGCAGTTTCATAGGACTTGCATGCTATTATAGAAGATTCGTGAAAGGATTTTCTACTATTGCAGCTCCTCTTACTAAGTTGACTAGGAAGAACATTCCTTTTGTTTGGACCGAGGAGTGTGAGAAAAGCTTCCAAGAATTGAAAACCAGATTGACCACAACACCTATTCTTGCTTTACCATCTGGCAGTGGAGGATTTGTTGTTTACACAGACGCATCAGGGGTTGGTTTGGGTTGTGTTCTTATGCAAAATGACAGGGAGATAGCGTATGGTTCAAGGCAGTTAAAAGAACATGAGATGAAGTACGCCACCCATGATTTAGAACTAGCAGCCATTGTACTTGCACTCAAGATGTGGAGACATTACTTATACGGTGAGAAGTTCGAGGTGCACTTAGATCACAAGAGTTTATAGTGTCTGTTTACATAGAGTGAGTTAAACAACAGACAGCGAAGGTGGATGGAGTACATTAAAGATTATGATTTTCCTATCAAGTACCACCCTGGAAGAGTCAACGTGGTAGCAGATGCTCTGAGCAAAAAAGTCAGCATTCAGCGGGTGTATAGTGCCATAATGGAGATGGATGGAACAATTTAGAGATTTAGATGTTGAAGTTTGGCCTATCAGCGAGAAGGTGATGATTGCTAGGATGGCAGCATGGGAACCAGAGATAATGAATGGAATCAAAGAATGTCAGAAGGATGATCCAATGTTACAGCGCATCATTGAGCACATTGATGACAGGCCTAAGTTCAGACTGATTGAGGGAGTTTTGTATTGCAAGGACCCGTTATGCGTGCCAGATGTACAGGACATAAAGACAGAGCTGATGACAGATGCACACCATACGAGATATTCTATTCATTCGGTAGCACTAAGATGTACCAGAATTTGAAGAACCACTATTGGTGGATGAGTATGAAGAAAGAGATTGCAGAGTTCGTTTCCAAGTGTTACACACATTAGGTGATCAAGACCGAACACAAGAAGCCTCCTGGTTTACTTCATCAGTTAGATATTCCCTAGTGGAAATGGGAGCATATTACTATGGATTTTGTGTCAGGATTTCCAAATACCAGGAAAGGGAATGATGCCATATGGGTGATTGTGGACTGATTGACCAAGTCAACCCATTTTATACCATTCAAAACAGATCAGTTTATGGATAAGATGGCTAAATTGTACAATGATGAGATCGTCAGATTACATGGGGTACCTAATTCTATAGTATCCGATCGAGACACCAAGTTTGTCTCTCGGTTTTGGACTACACTTCAGTCATCCATGGGTACACAGTTGAGATTCAGCACAGCTTACCACCCTCAGACGGATGGACAGTCAGAGCGCACTATTTAGGCTCTAGAAGATATGCTCCGTGCATGTGTGTTGGATTTCAAGAAAGATTGGGATGAGAGTTTGCCCCTATGTGAGTTCTCCTACACTGCGGGTTGACCGGGAAAAGAGCCGTTGGGCTACTTTTTCAAACGGTCATATTTTTGACCGTTAAGGCCAGGTCGACCGGGCTATAGTGGGGGTCGACTGGGGACACGCCAGAACTCATTTTTTTAGTATAAAATGAGGTTCATTCCCTTGAAAAAGTTGTTGATCAAAGAAAAGAAAAGAGCCTTCCTTGAGGTTTTTGGAGGCAAGAAAAAGGGGAATGAATTAAGAGAGACCAAGGGGTCATTAGTAAAGTTAAAGCTTGGATTAATGAAGTTAAATCTCTAAGTAAGCTTTACTTTTATTTATCATATGGTATATGCTTTGTTTAAATTATTGGTAAATGATTTTTAACATGATAACTATGATGTGTTGAATCCATTCTTCATTTAATCTTTGATCTAAGTTGGATTGGATTCTTCACCTTGATTTCAAACCAAGTTTGTTTTTAAATCTTCTTTAATCATGCTTAGCCAAAATCTTTGATTTCTTTTATAGCATGACTCATTTACTTGGTTGAATCTTTATTTGTTGTTTTCATTCATTTGAACCTTAGTTAAATTAGTTTGGTTTTGGAAACAACAAAGCACATGCATCACATGTTTAGACATAATTAATTTCATACAACTTGTGAGCTTTTGATTTTCATATCATCAACAAGTTAGTATTTTATACATGTAATTTGCATTTCACTTCAATCAAATCTTTGTGTGCTTTCAATTTTAAAATGCATTAAGCATACTTTAATTGAGCCTTCATTTTAAACTTGATTGAAGTTTTCACACACACACACTTCATGAGCATTCATCTTAGCATTTCATAGAGTGTTGTGTGAGTTGATTTAAACTTTCTTATCCGCCTATTTTAGAAGCAATTAAATTGAGCTTAATTGTATTCTCTTAGAGTGTTTTGTGAAGACACTACCTTGAGAGAAAATCTCTTTATTGTAAAGGTTATTGCTTAGCCTAAGAAAAGCATTGTGTAAAGGTTATTGCTTAGCCTGGAAAAGCATCTTGTATAGGTTGTTGTTTAGCCTAGAAAAGCAACATTATTAGGTTATTGCTTAGCCTTGGAAAGCATATTGTAGAGGTTATTGCTTAGCCCTTTTCAAAAGCATAAATAGTGGAAATCCGGTGGGGTGTTGGATCACAAGCCGGTAGTGGATGTAGGCATTGAGGCCGAACCACTCTAAATCATTGTGTAGTGGTGTTTGCTTTGTGGTGATTGTTTTGTTTAAGCTTCTACATATTTTATGTTAATCATCACATGTGACTAGTTGATTGTTAAGAAATTAAAATTGACCATAATTAGTCATTAAGTGTAGATCACCCTATTCACCCTCCCTCTAGGGTTAGGATCCCGGACTTACAATTGGTATCAAAGCCTCGTGCTTTATTAGGATCAAGTGTTTTGGAACTCTTGATTAGGTGTAAAAACCTAGAGTCAAAACCCTAGTGTTATATTTTCATGAAAATCATTAGAATGGATTTCACTATGTTAGGTTGTTTAGATTCATGTGTAGATTCTTCTAGACCCCTCCTTCTTCCATCTATTGGAGATTCAAACCTTCAAATTAATGAATCCCAATTTGAATTAAAAGAGGAAGAAAATGATGAAAATGAAGATGACCTTCAACAAGCCTATGAGGAATTATATACATTTTCCATAGAGCTTGATAAGAAAAATAAAAAATTAAGAGAAGAATCTAAAAGACTAAACAAAGAATTAGTTTCTTCAAAAGATGAACTTAGAGAGAAAGAAGAATTAATAAATTGTGTAGAATCTAAGTTCATGATCTCTTTACATAACCTATCTAATGTTCAAGATGAACTAAATGAATTAAAGATAGGATGTGATGATCTTAATAAGGAAAATTCTAAACTAAGAGATCAATTACAAGGGCAAGACAAAGACTTTAACAATTTAGAATCCAAGTTGAGTATCTCTAAGAAAGATTTATCTAATGCTCAAGATGAACTAAATAAAATAAAGTTAAATTGTGATGAGCATAATAAAGATAACTTAAATCTAAGAGATACTTTAAAAAGGCAAGATGAAAACATTATCTATTTAAAATCCAAATTAAACTTGTCTAATGATCAAAGTAATTTGCAAACCTTAGAACTTGGATCTAAGGTCGTTAATAAACTTAAACTTGAGTTAAAACTTGCCCATGAAGAACTAAACAAATTTAAGGGATTTGGAAATGAACTAACAAAAGTTAAAAATGAAAATTCAACCATTAAAAACCAAGTCACTCAACTTGAAGCTACAAATAAAAGTATGAGTGCAAATTTACCCAAAGTGAAGAAAAATTTGAAAAGTTATTAAAATTGGGTAAATCTCAAAGACATAGGACGGGTCTTGGTTACAATAGGAATATTTCACATGACCCTAAATTCACCAACACTTTTGTTAAAGGTGATTCCTCATTCTCTAGCACTCACACTTCCTTGCCCATGTCTAAATGTAATTATTGTGGCATTGAAGGGCATTTTAGGTTTGAGTGCAAACTAAGAAGAAGCCATGTGTCTAAACCCATCTTTGAACTCAAGAAAGTAGAATCAAAATCTATGAAGGGTAAGACACTTAAAATCAAAGAAGACTCCAAGAAGATTAAACAAGTTAAATCAATTAAAAAGGAGTCTCCTAAGATAGATTCTAAAAAGGTTAAACAAGTTAAACCAATTATTAAAGAATCTATCAACAAAAAGCTTATCATTCTATCTCCCTTAAGTCATCATATGAAAGAACTTTTGAATAAAGTTGCAAAGTTAAATCAAAAATTCAAAAGTCAAATAAAGGGAGAAAATAAGAAGAAAAGAAATCAATCCCCTAAGAAACAAACTCACCAACCTCAAAAGACTAATCACCAATCTAAGCTAAATTTAGTAAAATCTAATCATAATGGTGATAAGTCTAAATTGAAAATTTATCAAGTCAAATCTCCTATAGTTGGTGAGACTTTCAAACTAGACCTCAAAGATCAACCCTCTCAAGACCTTAGGTGGATTCCTAAAGTTATATGTTTAGTCAAACCTTAAGGCCTTGAACCTCATTGACCAACCTATCCTTTTTAGTTAAATCTTTTTGTTCGTCATGATCATTTGCATTTATGTTCTTTCAATAGTTATACTTCTTTAAATACAATGTTTATTCGTGATCAATTGATTTTGTTTTCTTGTACTTCACTAGTTACATATCATGGTTTTCAAAATCATTTGATTATGTTTTCATCATGATAGATTTACTTCTTACTCTCATATAGTTATATCTTGTATTGTATTTCTGCATGATCAATTGATTATGATTTCAAAAGCTTTCATAGCTAGATCTTTCATAATCAATTGATATTGCAAAATCATTTGTTTTTGAATGTCTTATTTATTTTTCAAAAAAAAAAAAAACAAATGATTTGAAACATTTTGGATTTTCCATGTTTTTCCAAGTTATACTTTCTAATGGAAAATTATTGTTTTATAAAGTCAACTAGCATGTGTTTCAAATAAGTTATATATTATTAAATGCAAGTTGAAAATTGATTGTCTTCAAAATCATTCTTTTTATGCTCATTGTTGGATTTTGTTTATTGAAATGATTTGAAGATTGTATGGATGGAAATGCTCTAAATCATTATTAGCTATAATCATCAAAGCATGTTCCATGTTCTCATTTCCCTATGCAATTGGTTATATCAACTTAAATGGAAATGAATGTTGTGATAAACAATTTGCATGTTTGCCCATTTAGTTACACTCTTGTAATATGCAAACGTCTATATAGTTCCTTGTTTGGTTGTGCTTACTTTTAGTTTTATTTGTAGACACAATTCTAGGACTCTTAAATCCATCCTTTGTGCTTTCTAGTCATTTATTTTTTTGGATAGTTATGTTGTTGATTCATGTATAGTTTTCTTATTGGTATCATTATTTATACATGTCTCAACTTCATAATAGTGTGCTTAATCATATGAACCTCTTTGAAATTCATTTCTTGTATTTCATAGTTATATCTACTGTTTGATGAATTTCTTAGATGTTGAATTCATATGATTTTGAAACTTTGTAAATTGCATGTTCTTTTAAGTTATATCTTTTTATGCAATTTCTCAATGTTCATCACTATGCTCATTAGTTATATCTTTAAAAGTGATGAATATTCATTTATGATGCTTGATTTTGTATATGTCACATTCTATTAGCATCATAATTTCCATGTTTGAATTTCATTTCACTCATCTTGCTCTTTATAGTCATATTTTATGATTGAATGAAATATTTTCAAAACTTTCATAGCATATGATTTTCATAAGTTATATTGATTGATGCTATGTTTAGTAATCCCCATAACATCATGGATAGCTCTAACTTGGATGAACCCTAATAGGTATATTCCTTAACTCCATTTTAGAGTGATTGAGTTAATAGTCATATCCTTCAATCTCAATTGGTATATTTGTGTTATCTATATTTCAATTGATATCCATGATAGATTATCCTTTTGACCTTGCTCTTTAATTATCCTATAGCTTACCCGTCAATTGGTATCTTTATAATGGTAATTTGATCATATTGAGCTCAATTGTTAAACTTGTATCTAATCCTTCTCTTGAAATTTACCCTCAATTGGTAAAATCATCTTCTTCTTGTTCCAAATAGTTAAATATTTGTCAAAAGTTTGACAAAAGAAGAGAATGGATTGAGGGGGAGTGTAAACCTTCATAGGAAGTATTAGTTTTGATCAAATTGACCTTTGCATTGGCTTTGAACCCTTAGAGACTTCTTCCATACATGATGGCCTATTATGTATTTCATTTTCGTTTTCTTTTGTTAACAGGTGCTACTAAAAGGTATTTTCCTTATTTCATGTGTGTAGGTACCTTTGCAATTTAATGTCAAAGGGGGAGAGAGCAATCAAGTTGTCTAAAGGGGGAGAGTATGTCCATACATCCTAAGGGGAGATATTGTATGATCTTCTACAGGGGGAGAGAATGCATATCTTGCCAAAAGGAGAGAGTGCATGGTCAAAGGGGGAGAGTTGATAGAAGAGAAAGCTTGGGAGCTAAAGGAGATGCTTGGCCAATGGAAGAGAAATGAAAAGAAAACTTGAAGAATGATCAAGCTCCAAGCATCAAGGAGAATGAAGAAAAAGACCTAAAGCCCAAGCTAAGAAAAGAAGCATCCAAGAGATTTCAAGACTTGTCCAGCTTAGGGGGAGCTGAAGACTCAGTGTGTAAATTCGGTGTTGAGTAAGGTTTGCCATCAAATTGCAAAGGGGGAGATTGTTAGGAATTTTGTGTATTGCAATTTGATGGATGCATTATCATTTTAATTATCATTCGAATTTTCACACATGCATTGATTTAGAAAATGTTGAAATCTTGATTTACTCATGCATTGTTTTTTAGACTTGTAGAACTATTGATTTATGCATGTTTTGTTTTTAATCTTGGATGCATTTAATTTGAAAAAGAAGTTTTATGAATCAAGCTAACCTATGTTTTAAATCTTTCAAATCATGTTAGGCTTTTATGTTTCATGATTTTAAACTCTTAGATTGACTTAAATCATGATTCCAAGCTTGATTTAATGGCCCAAAAGTCCCCGCAAGAAAAATCTTTGAAATATGCATTTTTGGGGAATTTGGTCCCTGAGCCCAGGTCGACCCGCAGTGTGCTCGGTCGACCGAGCCCATGGACCTGGTCACCGCGCACACTGCGGGTCGACCGGGAAAAGAGCCGTTGGGCTACTTTTTCAAACGGTCATATTTTTTACCGTTAAGGCCACGTCTATTGGGCTATAGTGGGGGTCGACTGAGGACGCGCCAAAACTCATTTTTTGAGTATAAAATGAGGTTCATTCCCTTGAAAAAGTTGTTGATCAAAGAAGAGAAAAGAGCCATCCTTGAGGTTTTTGGAGGCAAGAAAAAGGGGAATGAATTAAGAGAGACCAAGGGGTCATTAGTAAAGCTAAAGCTTGGATTAATGAAGTTAAATCTCTAAGTAAGCTTCACTTTTATTTATCATATGTTATATGCTTTGTTTAAATTATTGGTAAATGATTTTTAGCATGATAACTATGATGTGTTGAATCCATTCTTCATTTAATCTTTGATCTAAGTTGGATTGGATTCTTCACCTTGATTTCAAACCAAGTTGGTTTTTAAATCTTCTTTAATCATGCTTAGCCAAAATCTTTGATTTCTTTTATAGCATGATTCATTTACTTGGTTGAATCTTTATTTGTTGTTTTCATTCATTTGAACCTTAGTTAAATTAGTTTGGTTTTGAAAACAACAAAGCACATGCATCACATGTTTAGACATAATTAATTTCATACAACTTGTGAGCTTTTGATTTTCATATCATCAACAAGTTAGTATTTTATACATGTGATTTGTATTTCACTTTAATCAAATCTTTGTGTGCTTTCAATTTTAAAATGCATTAAGCATACTTTAATTGAGCCTTCATTTTAAACTTGATTGAAGTTTTCACACACACACACTTCATGAGCATTTATCTTAGCATTTCATAGAGTGTTGTGTGAGTTGATTTATACTTTCTTATCCGCCTATTTTAGAGGCAATTAAATTGAGCTTAATTGTATTCTCTTAGAGTGTTTTGTGAAGACACTACCTTGAGAGAAAATCTCTTTATTGTAAAGGTTATTGCTTAGCCTAAGAAAAGCATTGTGTAAAGGTTATTGCTTAGCCTGGAAAAGCATCTTGTATAGGTTGTTGTTTAGCCTAGAAAAGCAACATTGTTAGGTTATTGCTTAGCCTTGGAAAGCATATTGTAGAGGTTATTGCTTAGCCCTTTTCAAAAGCATAAATAGTGGAAATCCGGTGGGGTGTTGGATCACAAGCCGGTAGTGGATATAGGCATTGAGGCCGAATCACTATAAATCATTGTGTAGTGGTGTTTGCTTTGTGTTGATTGTTTTGTTTAAGCTTCCGTATATTGTATGTTAATCATCACATGTGACTAGTTGATTGTTAAGAAATTAAAATTGGCCATAATTAGTCATTAAGTATAGATCACCCTATTCACCCCCCCTTTAGGGTTATGATCCTGGACTTACAGGGTGTTGAATAGGGTGAGCTCAAAAACCTAGGCCTATTTAAAATTCTTAATGTCACTTATGCTTTGGTGAAGATTAATTATCTTGACTATATGAAAATTATGCGGGAAAGAAGAACGAGGACTAATACCACATCGACAGGTCGGGCCGACTAACCACACAAAAATAGACTTTACAGTATGCAACAATGTAGGCTCCACATACGAATAACATTTGTAGCACCAACCAATAATTTGATTTTTCCTACTAAAGTAGCATACCAACCAGTCATTCATGGGATAGCTAGGGACTCGATCATTAAGATATTACTATAAAAATGGTTTTTGTTTTCTTGCTCCTTTTTTTATGTTTTCCCCTCTCTTCAATCATCCTCTTATAGCTTCCTAGTCTGTCATGTCTCCAAGAATTTGGTCGGGGCTTTCTCTCTAAGAGGTGCAATATTGTATGAATGTTTCTTACGGTAATAGCATGAGGAATTGAAACGGGAGATGACAGAAGAGTTTAAAAAGACGGCTAAGCTAATCATGGTTACTTAATTGAGGGATATATAAAAGAAAAGGAATTGAAAGTAGGGATGTTGACATTGTTGGAAATTTATACTAAAAACATACTTTTATGTATTTGTCTTTGATTGATTCAATTTTTAGTATATTTTGTCTTCTCATCTAACTGAGATTTTGTATGAGCAAATGGTTGCATTATTATTCATGTGAGTGTCTTTTATTCTATAAAATAGACAAGTTGGTGTGTAGAGTTTTACTTATATACGAAAGACTTATTTGTCGGTTCTTATAGAATATAAGTTGTTGTTCACAATCTAGATGGATTTGGATACACCATTGGTACGATTGTAGCATGATGTTTCAGCATGCTTGTCTTGGCTGCGGGAAACGGTAAAGTTTTGACTCATTATGCTAGTACACTATGCATGTGTGTATTGAACAGGACCGTGTTTTTGGGTTTATTGTCTTTATACTGACTATATAAGATGATGAACATCCAAAATGGTTATTACGAGTTCTTGCACTCTTAATCCCGACATAAATAATAGACACATACATTTAGTGTTTGGCATTTTGATTTACGAAGGAGTGAGATATTTTATGGGTCAATAATCTCAATGAATTGGATGACTACATTACGTGTATGGTGGATATTAGTTTATTGACGGAATCCACTTCCCGTAATAGGGATTGATGATATCCCCTTGATGAATCTTTTAAGTTTTGATTATGTCAAAACCCTGCAGGTGGACTTTGTGTCCGACATATCAAATAAGTTAAGTGTGAGGTCTCAAGGAATTATAAATTTATCGATTAAATATAGTTGTCAGTAATTATTTAATCAATGGATATCTGAAATCTTAATGTGGGGAGATTAATAAGCATTTAATAACAAGAAGGTCGAAATATTATTTTGAGAATAAGGACAGGAGTGCAATTATAATTCTTTAGTGGATTGAATTATAATTTATAGAACTAGGATTCTAATTTTGGTCGAATTAGGATTTTCTGTTTCCATAAGGAGCCTATCCTTATTTCCTTCTTAAGGTCCCTATTGTAGCCTATAAATATGCGGTACTATTCTCTATGTCAATAATAAGAATAGTAAGAGAGAAATCTCGGTTTTGGAAAGCAGAGGAGAATTCGCAGAAGAGTCCCACTCCTTGGTGCAAGTTCGAGCATATAAGAATACAGTAGAAGATCTTGAGGTTTCTGAGTTGCTGTAAGATAGAGATCAAATCAGAGAAATCTCGCATGTATGATTTAATCATATTAGTTCAAAGTTATTTCCGCAGTGATCTGTATGCAATGTCTAGAGATTCTGGTTACCTTAAAACTTTCATCCTTCACCACTTCAACAAGCTTTAGTGCTGCTCATGAACAAAAATTGAAAAATAATTGGAAAGAAAAAAATATGGCCCGACTGTGGGCCGTGCCTTAGGGCTATGTTGGGCCGAACAATATCGAACTACCGGTATTAAAAGTGAACATATCAAACAATGATTTACAACAAATCTGTGATCTAAATTTAATAAATCCAAATAAATCAAATAATTAAGAGATAAAAATATGCCATAACAAGAACATTTCGTAAAACAAGAGGGGTTAAAATGGTTACTTAGAAGGGCCGATTGACTAAATTACCCGATCCCTCCCACCGGCCAATGTGCCATTTTCTCAATCCCTAACGTTGGACCTCCATCCTTCCGGAAGCCAATCTGGCCTCTCTGATACCTCTGTGTTCTTTCTTGGGCCCTTCCTTGATGGTCCTGTCACTGGCAGTGTAGTAGTAATCCCTGCAGATGTCAATGAAGGAATGTCGGGTTGGTGTTCTTCCCTGGGATGTTCTACAGTCTCACCAACCGTAGCTCCGATGGGGTACTTGTAGTGTTTATTTCTCCTGAGGTGGCCATTGGTTTTGCTTCTTCGGCCACATCTCCATACATAATAGTAGTATTTGCTTCTCCAAAGGAGGTGATTGGTTCTAGTTCCAAGCACCTCTGGAAGTTAAGGTAGATCTTGTTATATGTTTCCATTTCCTCTGCCGTGGGGATTATTGGTTCTGTCTCATCGAAAAGAAAAGGTAGTGAGACTTTCAAGTGACTCGAACAACATTTTTTGGTGTTAGGGAATGGAAGAAAGACACAAGAAAGGATTGTTTTGGACTTGGGGGCTTTTGAGAGTGAAGAGCTTGGCTGCATGCAGAAACGATAGTAAATAGGTGCCGGCAATGCTCCTAATCGTGACAACTGTTGCAAGTGGTAATGGCTAGTGTGGGTGTACAGTTGCTGAGTGATTAACCATATTGGGACACTTTGCTAGGTTTAGCATTGGATGAGAAGGATACTTATCTACGACACTAAGTTTATTGCAAAAGATTTTGTAGATCTTTCCTTTTGATTTGGTAACAGTCAACGTCCTAGCTGCTCGTTTAGAAAGAGTTCTCATTTTGGACGTGGGCCGTTGATCTTTATATCGGATGAACTAAGAATTATCTTCAGGGTAGGCTTGATGATCAATGCTATTCATTAGATGAAACCCTAACCTAGATAACAAATGTTCACATTTATTCATTCATTTCAATTTGTGTGGATACATTGATGGAAGGACCATTTTCCATTGTGAGAAAAAATGTATGATCTAATATCCAATACAACATGGGATGGGACTATTTCTAAAGAAAGAAATAAAGAAAGAAAGAAAGAAAAAAAACCTTACTTGACACTATTAGTATATTCTGGACTTTTGCGTAGATACGGTGAATTGCTTTTAACTCACTAGTAAGTCAGGTTTTACTTCCACTATAACAATTTACACTTTTTGCCGGCGCTATTGGTCCATTAAACGCCGGCAATGTATATTACTGGCGATTTCTCTTGCGCCGGCACTGCGCCGGGAAAAGGTCGCCAGTAATAGCATTTGCCGGCGAAAAAAATGCGACGCCGGTAAAAGTCCATACATTGCCGGCGTTTTATTTCCCCGGCAAAAGAGGTTTATTTCGCCGGGAAAAGTGTTTTATTTTTTAAAAAAAAATGTTTAAAAAAACTTTTCCCGGCATTATTTTGCGCCGGGAAAAGATTTTATTTTAAAAAAAAAATGTTTGAAAAACTTTTGCTGGCGATATTTTGCGCCGGGAAAAGTGGTTTATGTTTTCAAAAATAAATTTAGAAAAACTTTCGCCTACGTTTTTTGCGCCGGTAAAAGATTTACAATTTACAAAAATTATTGTTTCAAAATCTTTTTGCCATCGTCTTTTCTCGCCGGGAATAATTTTTTTTATTTATTTGATTTTTAAATTTCTTTTCCTATTTGTCACATGAATAAATTGAAATTTCTAATTCCATTATCCAAGACCACATCTACTACACACCCTATGTCCATTTCCATTCCAAAATCATCAAAAAAATGAAACAAGAAAATTCATTTCACTTCATATTAATATTCAAACATCCTTGCAACATTGAAAGCACTTTACCATTACCATTACAAAATTAATTAAAACAAATGCTAACATTCTACTCTATACCAACATTCAAATGCCAATAAAAATTTATATATTCATATATAATAATTTTATTGTAGCACCATTCCAACACCTGCACCATTGTTTTAAAAAACTTCATGCATCCCTTTTTAACATATAACAATATGTTACTTTGCATACTTTGCCTTCATGTTGGCTACATCCTAGCTGCATAGACTCTTTCAACAAAATTTGTTTTTCAATTTTCATTCAATTTGCATAAAAAAAATAGCACAATTAACATTTGATTAAGAATGTCATATGCACAACTTTTAGTGAAACTATAGAATAAAGCATGACTCTTCAAGTATTAAAGTTCCATGTGTCCTTAAATAGGTATGAAAAGAGCTGATAAAATACATAGGCTACCACTCTATGCATGACAGGAGGTGAAAATGACAGTGACAGAAGGTAGGTATGGGTTTGGCAGTTTCTCCTGCTTCATTTCCAAGATAAGGTGGTTTGTTAGATTCTGTAATGGATCATGAAGGTTCTTAGCCAGTTTTCCCAAAGGATCTCCAGTGCTCCTTCCAGGCCTCCCAAAAAGAAACACTTCTGCAATACAAGAGAACTTCATGAAAACATTATCCATAGCACATAACAAAGGAGTTCAAACGGAAATTAAAACTAACCAAATCAATCAAGATAACTAACCTTCACCATCTTGTTCAACAAATTCAAGAAGATTTTGCCTCTCAAAACTGAGAATGCTAGCAGAAGTTTCAAAATCAGTAGGGGGCAGCAATCTACCATCATATTGGTGGTCCATCAAATCTTCATGTTTAGATGGTCTTGAAAGAACACCATGACCTGAAAGACCCTTAAATTCAGGCAATGCCAATTGTTGCACATCTATGGCAGCAGAACCAGCAATAAAATCAGAAGTAAGAGTGCTAGCTTCCTAGTTTCCTTCAATAGAATCAGGTAATTATATCATGAATGGACTAGACATTTAGATTGATCCTGTTTTTGTTGGCTAGGGTCCATCATTATTAGAACTTTCCATACAAATGACACCCTCCCCCATGTATGTGTGTGTGAAATATAAAAATTATATCAAGGAACATAACCAGCAAGGTGAAAGATTACCTTGAATTTCAAGCCCTGAACACCAATTTCATTCGGATCACCAAAACAAATTACTGACTAGCTTCCCTACTTCAAGTTCACCAGATGGAGTCTTCGCTTCCTCCTCAATATCCTCATCAACCTCATCATCTTCTTCACTGAAGATTGCATCTGAGCTTCTTGATTGCACTTTGATATTGCCAAGTAAAGAAAAATGCTTGCAGAGTTTTTTCCCATTCTTTTAACAACAACAAAAAATCCTCTGCCTTTTCATTTCTCACCTGAAAGTCAAATTCTTATAAGAATGAGAAATAGAATCTAAACTTAAAATTTTAAGTGAAGTAGAGTTTAAACTTTAAGTGAAGCAAGAAATAAAAGACAAGCTTTTGAGCAATCTTTCGAAATAAATTTTTGATGCAACGTTTTAAAATTCTGTAAGGCCAATCATCTGGGAGCATTTTTAAAAAACAACAACAATAATAATAAAAAAACATGTGACAGCAGCCGATGTGGAAGAATAATATACCTATGTCTCGGGGTGGTTCTCTTTAAGGCTCTGACAAGCATATTCATTTAGATCCACAGCCCACCTCTATAGATGCCAATGTAAGTAGTAAATTACATGTAAACACTACAAAAACTTGAAGACATAATAGGCAAGAATGGGAGGCTTACTTTGACAAGATTGACCCCTGCAATATTAGCTCCAAGGCACAAGCCTGTTGACATCGCCTCACAACCAGAATATAAATCTAGTAATTTCATCTCTGATTTTTTCAGATCCATGATCAGAGGAAGAATCTTCAGCCCCATCAGTGACAAGCTCACTTGAAATAGATGACGATGTCTCACTATTGGCCCTTGTATTCTCTATTACATAAATAACACCATCATTAGCATTAATGGCAAAAATCAAAGTTTAACATGAATGAAAATACTTAATATAGGAGACTAACATTTAGGTTACTGAAACAAGAAACAAAATACATCTTATCGTTATAAAGGAAGGATACACCGATGCACACAAAAGAAAATTCTAATAAAGTCATTCTAGGTAGCCCAAGTACCAAAAGTTTTCAATAAGTTGTCCCTATTATGGATTTGGGAAGTACATAGATTCCAGAGTTATTGACTTAAAAAGATAGAATTTTTAGAAAGGTTGGGAATGAGGAACAATTCCATTTCTCCAAGGCTAGTCGATGCATCATATTGACCCAAACTAGTATTGTAATAACCCAATAATGATTAAGTAAAATCCCAACCAAGAAACAATGGTTCCAAATGCTAAAGCAAAAGAAGCAAACATAAATTGATGAAGGAAGATTATTAGACAAGTATACTTTCTCCACCCATCCAAACAGTCATTCAACTATTGAGAGTATTACAAACTGATTGGGAAACAGTCTAGCCACCGAAACCTTCAAAGCTGTGGGGGAACATAGAATCCAACATATAGAATGCATGTTAGATATAGAATCCAACCTCTCACTAACAAATCAGAAGGCCACAACAGGATCTTGATTCAATAATAAAAGCATATCCAAGTAGATTATAAGAAGTACTCAATTGCACCCTAGTGGTTATTAAAAAGTGGTGAACACATCCAAATACTTCATCTTGATGTGTAAAGTCTATGTTCCTTGATGTAACTGGGTATCATCACTCACATTTGTTTCTCATCTTCACATTTTTAAGGTCACCAAGCTTCTAAATTTTTAAAACCTGTAAATTACGAAAAAATTTGTCTCGATACCAAATGACCCACTGACCATAATTCTTGAACACCTTCCTATGGCGAAGATAGCTTAGCTGTATAGGACCCATGGCTTGGCACAGAGTATAAATGTAACACACGGAAGATGCTTGCTACAAATGTCATTTTAAGTATGTTCATTTTGTTAACTCTTACCATTTTGGAAAATAAAAATCAAGTTGTATCCACGCTAACAAAAAAAAAAAAAAAGATAGCAATGTGAGAAAGAGAAATGAGAAAATCAAATAAAAGAACAAAAAAAGAATAAGAAAGTAATATATACAATTGTCTTCGTTGACAATATTACTTTGCAGTAGTAAAAAATCAAGTTTTAATGCAATATATTTAAAATTCACAGATCTTCACGTAGCAGTAAAAATACAAAGCACGGAGTAAAAGAACCTTTTGTTATTCCTTCAACACAATTCAAAGTTGCTACACGGCATTACATGTATTAACTCTTCCTAAAGAAATGTCAGCTTCACCTTGTTCCTTTCCCTCAGCTTCCATCAGTGTGATTGCTTTGAGAAATAGCATTTGAGTTTAAACCTTGCGAGAAATAGTTTGGTTGAACCAAAAGGTATAATTTATTTCCTCTTAACAAATAGGAAATGAAGCCAAATAACAACATATAAAAAATGTGGCTTTAAGAGATGGCATTAACTGGCATAGGTATGGGACAAGGTTGCAAGGTATAATCCCAGTAGATAGGTATCATAAAACCTCCTCCCCAACAACAAAGATTGAGAGAAAAGGAAAGAAGAAATGTCCCTTTAACTCTTAACTTTCTCTAATTTAAAGTAATTAATTTCAAATTCTTATCCTAGTATGCTAAGAGTACATCACTTATAGATTCATTTCCTACTTGATTATTCATCACAAAGTTTTGGATACAAAAGCTTTTTGCTGTGCAATTAGTGTTAAATAGAAGAAAATAATTTTGAAGCGTTTTTGCCTGCAGCAAAATGAACCAAACACAAAATTCTTATGATTAAGGGCTCGTTAGAATGGGATGAGAAAGCAAAGTTTGCAAGTTTGAGGTTCCTTATAAACGGTACATAGATCTGCAAGCAATGAATTATATGACTCAGAGAAAATAAGAGTAACTAAAATAGAAAAAACAAAACCTTCAGGTTCATGTCCACAATCTTAGAGGAAACATAACATGAGGTTGTTATTGCATATTTCAAATACCATTTCCATTGATGCTCTCAATATAAAACATCAATAAAAATTGTGTATACTATGTAAATTTTTTGAAAAAGGGGACTTACCATCATCCAAGAAGAACAATTTTGAAGGACATATTTTTCTTCATAACTTAGTAGAACCTATAAAGAAGGAACGAGAAAACTAAAACCCATAACGAAGGAAAAGAACCAGAGACTGAAATTCTACATGAGATTTAAGGTTCATACGAATGAAAGTAAAGAAAGAACAGTTTCAAATTTAGTTTCGCTTATTAAAAAACAGCACATAGGATTTGCAAGCCAATGAATCTAAACTTAGAGAAAGGAAGGGAAAACTTAAAATAGAAACACATACCCTTTCAAGGTTCATGTCCACATCTTGGAGAAAACATGTGAGCTTGTCCTTGCAAATTTCAATATACCATTTCATTTCAATAATCCACAAACATCACTCAAACAAATAGAACAATATGGTGTGATATATTTTAATTAAAAGTAGCAATATGATCTTTGTATAGAGGTAAAGCAACACAAAAACTTGCAATACAAAGGTCAACACCCATTCCGTTATATGTCTCTTATACTATACAATGAATCCATTGGCCTGATGCAAGGCATGTCAAACATTGATAGGGTGTTCGATAATACTTACTTTATTAAGATTTCTTTGTATATCATCTAGACATATACTTTGTCATGAGATTCATCTCAGTTTTCCATAAAATGGGGAATTTAGTTTGCAAATAGGACAAAAAAGTTCTCAAATCAGCCAAGCTCACTGTTCCTACTGTTGTGATTTGAAGAAGTGAGTAAACAATTAGAAAAGGGTTTTTTGTCGTTCCCACCTAAAAGATACGAAGACGGCTTAATTCACCATGTGGGTTAAAGAGAGAAGAAGAGACTACATTCATGAGCCCTATGCATACCTAAACTATAACCCTATCAAGCAAACTCTCACAGGA
>QPKB01000148.1:42549-70789 GCA_003546025.1 Camphora micrantha
ATTTATCAAGTCAATCTCCTATAGTTGGTGAGACTTTTAAATATGACCTCAAAGATCAACCCTCTCAAGACCTTAGGTGGATTCCTAAAGTTATATACTTAGTCAAACCTTAAGCCTTGAACCTCATTGACAACCTATCCCTTTAAGTTAAATCTTTTTTGTTGGTCCATGATCATTTGCATTTAATGTTTTCTTTCAATTAGTTCATTTCTTTGAATGCATGTTTATTTGTGATCAATTGATTTTGATTTCATGTTCTTTCCCTAAGTTACATATCATTGTTTTTCAAAATCACTTGATTATATATTTCATCATGTTAGATTTATCTTCTTACTCTCATATAGTTATATCGTTGTATTGCAATTCTACATGATTCAATTGAAATTATGATTTCAAAAGCTTTCATATATCTTTTCATCAATTGATATTGCAAAATCATTTGTTTGAAATGACTTATTTGTTTTGAAAAAAAATTGATTTGAAGACATTTGGGATTTTCCATGTTTTTTTCTAAGTTATACTTTTCTTATGGAAAATTATTTGTTTTATAAAGTTCAACTAGCATGTATTTCAAATAAGTTATATATTATTAAATGCAAGTTAGAAAATTGATTATCTTCAAATCATTCTTTTATGCTCATTGTTGAATTTTGTTTTTATTGAAAATGATTTGAAGATGTAATGAATGGAAATGCTCTAAATCATTATTAGTTTATAATCATCAAGCATGTTCCATGTTCTCATTTCCTATGCAATTGGTATATTCACCTAATGGATGATGTTGCATGTGAAAACCAAATTTGCATGTTTGCCCATTAGTTAGCACTCTTGTAAAATATGCAAACGTCTATATAGTTCCTTGTTTGGTTGTACTTTACTTTTTAGTTTTATTTGTAGACACAATTCTAGGACTCTTAAATCCATCCTTTGTGCTTTCTAGTCATTATTATTTTTTGGATAGTTATGTTGTTGATTCATTGTATAGTTTTTTGTCTTATTGGTATCATTATTTAGCAATGTCTCAACTTCATAATAGTGTGCTAATCATATGAACCTCTTTGAAATTCATTTCTTGTATTTCATAGTTATATCTCTACTGTTTGATGAATTTCTTAGATGTTGAATTCATATGATTTTGAAACTTTTGTAAATTGCATGTTCTTTTAAGTTATATCTTTTTTATGCAATTTCTCAATGTTCATCACTATGCTCATTAGTTATATCTTTAAAAGTGATGAATATTCATTTATGATGCTTGATTTGTATATGTCACATTCTATTGCATCATAATTTCCATGTTGAATTCCATTTCACTCATCTTGCCTCTTTATAGTTTATTTTAGATTGAATGAAATATTTTCAAAACTTTCATAGATAATGAATTTTCATAAGTTTATTGATTGATGCTATGTTTAGTAATCCCATAACATCATGGATAGCTCTAACTTGGATGAACCCTAATAGGTATATTCTTAACTCCATTTTAGAGTGATTGAGTTAATAGTCGCCATATCCTTCAATCTCAAATTGGTATATTTGGTGTTATCTATATTTAGTTCAATTGATATCCATGATAGATTATCTTTTGACCTTGCTCTTTATTTATCCTTAGCTTACCCGTCAATTGGTATCTTTTATAATGGTAATTTGATCATATTGAGCTTCAATGTTGTAACTTTGTATCTAATCCTTCTCTTGAAATTTACCCTCAATTGGTAAAATCATCTTCTTCTTGTTCCAAATAGTTAAATATTGTCAAAAGTTTGACAAAAAAGAGAATGGATTGAGGGGAGTGTAAACCTTCATAGGAAGTATTAGTTTGATCAAAATTGACCTTTGCATTGGCTTTGAACCCTTAGAGACTTCTTCCATACATGATGGCCTATTATGTATTTCATTTTCGTTTTCTTTTGTTAACAGTGCTACTAAAAGGTATTTTCCTTATTTCATGTGTGTAGGTACCTTTGCAATTTAATGTCAAGGGGAGAGAGCAATCAGTTGTCTAAAAGGGGGAGAGTATGTCATACATTCCTAAGGGGAGATATTGTATGATCTTCTACAGGGGGAGAGGAATGCATAATCTTGCCAAAAAGGGAGAGGAGTGCATGGTCAAAGGGGGAGAGTTGATAGAAGAGAAAGAGCTTGGAGCTAAAGGAGATGCTTGGCCAATGGAAGAGAAATGAAAAGAAAACTGAAGAATGTCAAGCTCCAAGCATCAAGGAAATGAAGAAAAAGACCTAAAGCCCAAGCTAAGAAAAGAAGCATCCAAGAGATTTCAAGACTTGTCCAGCTTAGGGGGAGCTGAAGACTCAGTGTGTAAATTCGGTGTTGAGTAAGGTTTGCCATCAAATTGCAAAGGGGGAGATTGTTAGGAATTTTGTGTATTGCAATTTGGTGGATGCATTATCATTTTAATTATCATTCGAATTTTCACACATGCATTGATTTAGAAAATGTGAAATCTTTGATTTACTCATGCATTGTTTTTAGACTTGTAGAACTATTGATTTATGCATGTTTTGTTTTTTAATCTTGGATGCATTTAATTTGAAAAAAGAAGTTTTATGAATCAAGCTAACCTATGTTTTAAATCTTTCAAATCATGTTAGGCTTTTATGTTTCATGATTTTAAACTCTTAGATTGACTTAAATCATGATTCCAAGCTTGATTTAATGGCCCAAAAGTCCCCGCAAGAAAAAATCTTTGAAATATGCATTTTTGGGGAATTTGGTCCCTGAGCCCAGGTCGACCCGCAGTGTGCTCGGTCGACCGAGCCCATGGACCTGGTCACCGCGCACACTGCGGGTCGACCGGGAAAAGAGCCGTTGGGCTACTTTTTCAAACGGTCATATTTTTTACGTTAAGGCCACGTCTATTGGGCTATAGTGGGGTCGACTGAGGACGCGCCAAAATCATTTTTTTGAGTATAAAATGAGGTTCATTCCTTGAAAAAGTTGTTGATCAAAGAAGAGAAAAGAGCCATCCTTGAGGTTTTTGGAGGCAAGAAAAAGGGGAATGAATTAAGAGAGACCAAGGGGTCATTAGTAAAGCTAAAGCTTGGATTAATGAAGTTAAATCTCTAAGTAAGCTTCACTTTTATTTATCATATGTTATATGCTTTGTTTAAATTATTGGTAAATGATTTTTTAGCATGATAACTATGATGTGTTGAATCCATTCTTCATTTAATCTTTGATCTAAGTTGGATTGGATTCTTCACCTTGATTTCAAACCAAGTTGGTTTTTAAATCTTCTTTAATCATGCTTAGCCAAAATCTTTGATTTCTTTTATAGCATGATTCATTTACTTGGTTGAATCTTTATTTGTTGTTTTCATTCATTTGAACCTTAGTTAAATTAGTTTGGTTTTGAAAACAACAAAGCACATGCATCACATGTTTAGACATAATTAATTTCATACAACTTGTGAGCTTTTGATTTTTCATATCATCAACAAGTTAGTATTTTATACATGTGATTTGTATTTCACTTTAATCAAATCTTTGTGTGCTTTCAATTTTAAAATGCATTAAGCATACTTTAATTGAGCCTTCATTTTAAACTTGATTGAAGTTTTCACACACACACACTTCATGAGCATTTATCTTAGCATTTCATAGAGTGTTGTGTGAGTTGATTTATACTTTCTTATCCGCCTATTTTAGAGGCAATTAAATTGAGCTTAATTGTATTCTCTTAGAGTGTTTTGTGAAGACACTACCTTGAGAGAAAATCTCTTTATTGTAAAGGTTATTGCTTAGCCTAAGAAAAGCATTGTGTAAAGGTTATTGCTTAGCCTGGAAAAGCATCTGTATAGGTTGTTGTTTTAGCCTAGAAAGCAACATTGTTAGGTTATTGCTTAGCCTTGGAAAGCATATTGTAGAGGTTATTGCTTAGCCCTTTTCAAAAGCATAAATAGTGGAAATCCGGTGGGGTGTTGGATCACAAGCCGGTAGTGGATATAGGCATTGAGGCCGAATCACTATAAATCATTGTGTAGTGGTGTTTGCTTTGTGTTGATTGTTTTGTTTAAGCTTCCGTATATTGTATGTTAATCATCACATGTGACTAGTTGATTGTTAAGAAATTAAAATTGGCCATAATTAGTCATTAAGTATAGATCACCCTATTCACCCCCCCCTTTAGGGTTATGATCCTGGACTTACAGGGTGTTGAATAGGGTGAGCTCAAAAACCTAGGCCTATTTAAAATTCTTAATGTCACTTATGCTTTGGTGAAGATTAATTATCTTGACTATATGAAAATTATGCGGGAAAGAAGAACGAGGACTAATACCACATCGACAGGTCGGGCCGACTAACCACACAAAAATAGACTTTACAGTATGCAACAATGTAGGCTCCACATACGAATAACATTTGTAGCACCAACCAATAATTTGATTTTTCCTACTAAAGTAGCATACCAACCAGTCATTCATGGGATAGCTAGGGACTCGATCATTAAGATATTACTATAAAAATGGTTTTTGTTTTCTTGCTCCTTTTTTTATGTTTTCCCCTCTCTTCAATCATCCTCTTATAGCTTCCTAGTCTGTCATGTCTCCAAGAATTTGGTCGGGGCTTTCTCTCTAAGAGGTGCAATATTGTATGAATGTTTCTTACGGTAATAGCATGAGGAATTGAAACGGGAGATGACAGAAGAGTTTAAAAAGACGGCTAAGCTAATCATGGTTACTTAATTGAGGGATATATAAAAGAAAAGGAATTGAAAGTAGGGATGTTGACATTGTTGGAAATTTATACTAAAAACATACTTTTATGTATTTGTCTTTGATTGATTCAATTTTTAGTATATTTTGTCTTCTCATCTAACTGAGATTTTGTATGAGCAAATGGTTGCATTATTATTCATGTGAGTGTCTTTTATTCTATAAAATAGACAAGTTGGTGTGTAGAGTTTTACTTATATACGAAAGACTTATTTGTCGGTTCTTATAGAATATAAGTTGTTGTTCACAATCTAGATGGATTTGGATACACCATTGGTACGATTGTAGCATGATGTTTCAGCATGCTTGTCTTGGCTGCGGGAAACGGTAAAGTTTTGACTCATTATGCTAGTACACTATGCATGTGTGTATTGAACAGGACCGTGTTTTTGGGTTTATTGTCTTTATACTGACTATATAAGATGATGAACATCCAAAATGGTTATTACGAGTTCTTGCACTCTTAATCCCGACATAAATAATAGACACATACATTTAGTGTTTGGCATTTTGATTTACGAAGGAGTGAGATATTTTATGGGTCAATAATCTCAATGAATTGGATGACTACATTACGTGTATGGTGGATATTAGTTTATTGACGGAATCCACTTCCCGTAATAGGGATTGATGATATCCCCTTGATGAATCTTTTAAGTTTTGATTATGTCAAACCCTGCAGGTGGACTTTGTGTCCGACATATCAAATAAGTTAAGTGTGAGGTCTCAAGGAATTATAAATTTATCGATTAAATATAGTTGTCAGTAATTATTTAATCAATGGATATCTGAAATCTTAATGTGGGGAGATTAATAAGCATTTAATAACAAGAAGGTCGAAATATTATTTTGAGAATAAGGACAGGAGTGCAATTATAATTCTTTAGTGGATTGAATTATAATTTATAGAACTAGGATTCTAATTTTGGTCGAATTAGGATTTTCTGTTTCCATAAGGAGCCTATCCTTATTTCCTTCTTAAGGTCCCTATTGTAGCCTATAAATATGCGGTACTATTCTCTATGTCAATAATAAGAATAGTAAGAGAGAAATCTCGGTTTTGGAAAGCAGAGGAGAATTCGCAGAAGAGTCCCACTCCTTGGTGCAAGTTCGAGCATATAAGAATACAGTAGAAGATCTTGAGGTTTCTGAGTTGCTGTAAGATAGAGATCAAATCAGAGAAATCTCGCATGTATGATTTAATCATATTAGTTCAAAGTTATTTCCGCAGTGATCTGTATGCAATGTCTAGAGATTCTGGTTACCTTAAAACTTTCATCCTTCACCACTTCAACAAGCTTTAGTGCTGCTCATGAACAAAAATTGAAAAATAATTGGAAAGAAAAAAATATGGCCCGACTGTGGGCCGTGCCTTAGGGCTATGTTGGGCCGAACAATATCGAACTACCGGTATTAAAAGTGAACATATCAAACAATGATTTACAACAAATCTGTGATCTAAATTTAATAAATCCAAATAAATCAAATAATTAAGAGATAAAAATATGCCATAACAAGAACATTTCGTAAAACAAGAGGGGTTAAAATGGTTACTTAGAAGGGCCGATTGACTAAATTACCCGATCCCTCCCACCGGCCAATGTGCCATTTTCTCAATCCCTAACGTTGGACCTCCATCCTTCCGGAAGCCAATCTGGCCTCTCTGATACCTCTGTGTTCTTTCTTGGGCCCTTCCTTGATGGTCCTGTCACTGGCAGTGTAGTAGTAATCCCTGCAGATGTCAATGAAGGAATGTCGGGTTGGTGTTCTTCCCTGGGATGTTCTACAGTCTCACCAACCGTAGCTCCGATGGGGTACTTGTAGTGTTTATTTCTCCTGAGGTGGCCATTGGTTTTGCTTCTTCGGCCACATCTCCATACATAATAGTAGTATTTGCTTCTCCAAAGGAGGTGATTGGTTCTAGTTCCAAGCACCTCTGGAAGTTAAGGTAGATCTTGTTATATGTTTCCATTTCCTCTGCCGTGGGGATTATTGGTTCTGTCTCATCGAAAAGAAAAGGTAGTGAGACTTTCAAGTGACTCGAACAACATTTTTTGGTGTTAGGGAATGGAAGAAAGACACAAGAAAGGATTGTTTTGGACTTGGGGGCTTTTGAGAGTGAAGAGCTTGGCTGCATGCAGAAACGATAGTAAATAGGTGCCGGCAATGCTCCTAATCGTGACAACTGTTGCAAGTGGTAATGGCTAGTGTGGGTGTACAGTTGCTGAGTGATTAACCATATTGGGACACTTTGCTAGGTTTAGCATTGGATGAGAAGGATACTTATCTACGACACTAAGTTTATTGCAAAAGATTTTGTAGATCTTTCCTTTTGATTTGGTAACAGTCAACGTCCTAGCTGCTCGTTTAGAAAGAGTTCTCATTTTGGACGTGGGCCGTTGATCTTTATATCGGATGAACTAAGAATTATCTTCAGGGTAGGCTTGATGATCAATGCTATTCATTAGATGAACCCTAACCTAGATAACAAATGTTCACATTTATTCATTCATTTCAATTTGTGGATACATTGATGGAAGGACCATTTTCCATTGTGAGAAAAAATGTATGATCTAATATCCAATACAACATGGGATGGGACTATTTCTAAAGAAAGAAATAAAGAAAGAAAGAAAGAAAAAAAACCTTACTTGACACTATTAGTATATTCTGGACTTTTGCGTAGATACGGTGAATTGCTTTTAACTCACTAGTAAGTCAGGTTTTACTTCCACTACAACAATTTGCACTTTTGCCGGCGCTATTAAAGGTCCATTAAACGCCGGCAATGTATATTACCGGCGATTTCTCTTGCGCCGGCATTGCGCCGGGAAAAAGTCGCCAGTAATAGCATTTGCCGGCGAAAAAAGGCAACGCTGTTAAAATTCCATACATTGCCGGCGTTTTATTTCGCCAGAAAAAAAGGTTTATTTCGCCGGGAAAAGTGTTTTATTTTTTAAAAATAAATGTTTAGAAAAACTTTTCCCGGCATTATTTTGCGCCGGGAAAAGATTTTATTTTTAAAAAAAATGTTAGAAAAACTTTTGCCGGCGATATTTTGCGCCGGGAAAAGTGGTTTCTTTTTTCAAAAATAAATTAAGAAAAACTTTCGCCTGCGTTTTTTGGGCCGGTAAAAGATTTACAATTTACAAAAATTATTGTTTCAAAATCTTTTTGCCATCGTCTTTTCTCGCCGGGAATAATTTTTTTTATTTATTTGATTTTTAAATTTTCTTTTCCTATTTGTCACATGAATAAATTGAAATTTCTAATTCCATTATCCAAGACCACATCTACTACACACCCTATGTCCATTTCCATTCCAAAATCATCAAAAAAATGAAACAAGAAAATTCATTTCACTTCATATTAATATTCAAACATCCTTGCAACATTGAAAGCACTTTACCATTACCATTACAAAATTAATTAAAACAAATGCTAACATTCTACTCTATACCAACATTCAAATGCCAATAAAAATTTATATATTCATATATAATAATTTTATTGTAGCACCATTCCAACACCTGCACCATTGTTTTAAAAAACTTCATGCATCCCTTTTTAACATATAACAATATGTTACTTTGCATACTTTGCCTTCATGTTGGCTACATCCTAGCTGCATAGACTCTTTCAACAAAATTTATTTTTCAATTTTCATTCAATCTGCATAAAAAAAAATAGCACAATTAACATTTGATTAAGAATGTCATATGCACAACTTTTAGTGAAACTATAGAATAAAGCATGACTCTTCAAGTATTAAAGTTCCATGTGTCCTTAAATAGGTATGAAAAGAGCTGATAAAATACATAGGCTACCACTCTATGCATGACAGGAGGTGAAAATGACAGTGACAGAAGGTAGGTATGGGTTTGGCAGTTTCTCCTGCTTCATTTCCAAGATAAGGTGGTTTGTTAGATTCTGTAATGGATAATGAAGGTTCTCAGCCAGTTTTCCCAAAGGATCTCCAGTGCTCCTTCCAAGGCTCCCAGAAAGAAACACTTCTGCAATACAAGAGAACTTCATGAAAACATTATCCATAGCACATAACAAAGGAGTTCAAATGGAAATTAAAACTAACCAAATCAATCAAGATAACTAACCTTCACCATCTTGTTCAACAAATTCACGAAGATTTTGCCTCTCAAAATTGAGAATGCTAGCAGAAGTTTCAAAATCAGTAGGGGGCAGCAATCTACCATCATATTGGCGTTCCATCAAATCTTCATGTTTAGATGATCTTGTAAGAACACCATGACCTGAAAGACCCTTAAATTCAGGCAATGCCAATTGTTGCTCATCTATGGCAGTAGAACCAGCAATAAAATCAGAACTAAAAGTGCTAGCTTCCTAGTTTCCTTCAATAGAATCAGGTAATTATATCATGAATGGACTAGACATTTAGATTGATCCTGTTTTTGTTGGCTAGGGTCCATCATTATTAGAACTTTCCATACAAACGACACCCTCCCCCATGTATGTGTGTGTGAAATATAAAAATTATATCAAGGAACATAACCAGCAAGGTGAAAGATTACCTTGAATTTCAAGCCCTGAACACCAATTTCATTCAGATCACCAAAACAAAAAATTCACCAGATGGAGTCTTCGCTTCCTCCTCAATATCCTCATCAACCTCATCATCTTCTTCACTGAAGATTGCATCTGAGCTTCTTGATTGCACTTTGATATTGCCAAGTAAAGAAAAATGCTTGCAGAGTTTTTCCCATTCTTTTAACAACAACAAAAAATCCTCTGCCTTTTCATTTGTCACCTGAAAGTCAAATTCTTATAAGAATGAGAAAATAGAATCTAAACTTAAAATTTTAAGTGAAGTAAAGTTTAAACTTTAAGTGAAGCAAGAAATAAAAGACAAGCTTTTGAGCAATCTTTCGAAATAAATTTTTGATGCAACGTTTTAAAATTCTGTAAGGCCAATCATCTGGGAGCATTTTAAAAAACAACAACAATAATAATAAAAAAACATGTGACAGCAGCCGATGTGGAAGAATAAATATACCTATGTCTCGGGGTGGTTCTCTTTAAGGCTCTGACAAGCATATTCATTTAGATCCACAGCCCACCTCTATAGATGCCAATGTAAGTAGTAAATTACATGTAAACACTACAAAAACTTGAAGACATAATAGGCAAGAATGGGAGGCTTACTTTGACAAGATTGACCCCTGCAATATTAGCTCCAAGGCACAAGCCTGTTGACATCGCCTCACAACCAGAATATAAATCTAGTAATTTCATCTCTGATTTTTCAGATCCATGATCAGAGGAAGAATCTTCAGCCCCATCAGTGACAAGCTCACTTGAAATAGATGACGATGTCTCACTATTGGCCCTTGTATTCTCTATTACATAAATAACACCATCATTAGCATTAATGGCAAAAATCAAAGTTTAACATGAATGAAAATACTTAAATATAGGAGACTAACATTTAGGTTACTGAAACCAAGAAACAAAATACATCTTATCGTTATAAAGGAAGGATACACCGATGCACACAAAAGAAAATTCTAATAAAGTCATTCTAGGTAGCCCAAGTACCAAAAAGTTTTCAATAAGTTGTCCCTATTATGGATTTGGGAAGTACATAGATTCCAGAGTTATTGACTTAAAAAGATAGAATTTTTAGAAAGTTGGGAATGAGGAACAATTCCATTTCTCCAAGTCTAGTCGATGCATCATATTGACCCAAACTAGTATTGTAATAACCCAATAATGATTAAGTAAATCCCAACCAAGAAACAATGGTTCCAAATGCTAAAGCAAAAGAAGCAAACATAAATTGATGAAGGAAGATTATTAGACATGTATACTTTCTCCACCCATCCAAACAGTCACTCAACTATTGAGAGTATTACAAACTGATTGGGAAACAGTCTAGCCACCGAAACCTTCAAAGCTGTGGGGAACATAGAATCCAACATATAGAATGCATGTTAGATATAGAATCCAACCTCTCACTAACAAATCAGAAGGCCACAACAGGATCTTGATTCAAATAATAAAAGCATATCCAAATAGATGTGAACTAAGAAAGTACTCAATTGCACCCTATGATATCCTGATTATTAAAAGTGGTGAACACATCCAAATACTTCATCTTGATGTGTAAAGTCTATGTTCCTTGATGTAACTGGGTATCATCACTCACATTTGTTTCTCATCTTCACATTTTTAAGGTCACCAAGCTTCTAAATTTTTAACCTGTAAATTACAAAAAAATTTGTCTCGATACCAAATGACCCACTGACCATATTTCTTGAACACCTTCCCTATGGCCGAAGATAGCTTAGCTGTATTAGGACCAATGGCTTGGCCACAGAGTATAAATGTAACACACGGAAGATGACTTGCTACAAATGTCATTTTAAGTTAGTCATTTTGTTAACTCTACATTTTGGAAAATAAAAATCAAGTTGTATCCACCTAACAAAAAAAAAAAAAAAGATAGCAAATGTGAGAAAAGAAATGAGAAAAATCAAAATAAAAGAACATAAAAAAAGAATAAGAAAAAGTAAAATATACAATTGTCTTCGTTGACAATATTACTTGCAGTAGTAAAAATCAAGTTTTTAATGCAATATATTTAAAATTACAGATCTTCACATGTAGCAGTAAAAATACAAAGACACGGGAGTAAAGAAACCTTTTGTTATTCCTTCAACACAATTCAAAGTTGCTACACGCATTACATGTATTAACTCTTCCTAAAGAAATGTCAAGCTTCACCTTTGATTCCTTTCCCTCAGCTTCCATCAGTGTGATTGCTTTGAGAAATATGCATTTGAGTTTAAACCTTGCGAGAAATAGTTTGTTGAACCAAAAGTATAATTTATTTCCTCTTAACAAATTAGGGAATGAAGCCAAATAACAACATATAAAAATGTGGCTTTAAGAGATGGCATAACTGGCATAAGGTATGGGACAAGGTTGCAAGTATATCCCAGTAAATAGGTATCATAAAAACCTCCCCCAAAACAAAGATTGAGAAAAAGGAAAAAAAGAAAATGTCCCTTTACTCTTAATTTTATATTTAAAAGTAATTAATTTTCAAATTCTTATCCTAGTATGATAAGAGTACATCACTTATAGATTCATTTCCTACTTGATTATTCATCACAAAGTTTTGGATACAAAAAGCTTTTTTGCTTGTGCACATTAGTGTTAAATAGAAGAAATAATTTTGAAGCGTTTTTGCCTGCAAGCAAAGAACCAAACACAAAATTCTCTAATGATTAAGGGCTCGTAGAATGGAATGAAGAAAGCAAAGTTGCAAAGTTGAGGTTCCTTATGAAACGGTACATAGATCTGCAAGCAATGAATATATGCTCAGAGAAAATAAGAGTAACTAAAATAGAAAAAACAAACCCTTCAGGTTCATGTCCACATCTTAGAGGAAACATATGAGGTTGTTATTGCATATTTCAAAATACCATTTCATTTGATGCTCTCAATATAAAACATCAATAAAAATTGTGTATATATGTAATTTTTTGGAAAAAGGGACTTACCATCATCCAATAGAAGAAACAATTTTGAAGCATATTTTTTCTTATAACTTAGTAGAAACATATAAAGAAGGAAAGGAGAAAACTAAAACCTACCAAGGAAAGAACCAGAGACTAAATTCTACTGATGATTAAGGGTTCATAGAATGAAGTAAAGAAAGAACAGTTTCAAATTTAGTTTCCTTATTAAAAAACAGCACATAGATTTGCAAGCAATGAATCTAAACTTAGAGAAAGGAAGGGAAACTTAAATAGAAACAACATACCCTTCAAGGTTCATGTCCACATCTTGGAGAAAACATGTGAGCTTGTCCTTGCAAATTTCAATATACCATTTCATTTCAATAATCCACAAACATCACTCAAACAAATAGAACAATATGGTGTGATATATTTTAATTAAAAGTAGCAATATGATCTTTGTATAGAGGTAAAGCAACACAAAAACTTGCAATACAAAGGTCAACACCCATTCCGTTATATGTCTCTTATACTATACAATGAATCCATTGGCCTGATGCAAGGCATGTCAAACATTGATAGGGTGTTCGATAATACTTACTTTATTAAGATTTCTTTGTATATCATCTAGACATATACTTTGTCATGAGATTCATCTCAGTTTTCCATAAAATGGGGAATTTAGTTTGCAAATAGGACGAAAAAGTTCTCAAATCAGCCAAGCTCACTGTTCCTACTGTTGTGATTTGAAGAAGTGAGTAAACAATTAGAAAAGGGTTTTTTGTCGTTCCCACCTAAAAGATACGAAGACGGCTTAATTCACCATGTGGGTTAAAGAGAGAAGAAGAGACTACATTCATGAGCCCTATGCATACCTAAACTATAAACCCTATCAAGCAAACTCTCACAGGAAAAAAAGCCTTTAACAAAGATCCACAGTCTACCACAAAGGAGAACTCTAAAAACTTTATTTAGAAAAATTTTTTTGGAGACAATTACTATTGTGGGAAAATCTGTCTGAGCAACGGCATGTTGCAACTGAAAGAAACCTATTACTGTTAATTTGAGGCAAGACCCTGATGGTTGAGTTGTGTTCTATTACATTGGAGCTCACGGATCTGAGCCTTGTTATTAAGGCAGAACAGAAAAATAGAAAAAGAAAAATCAATTAATGGCAGATTATTATAAAAAGTCCACATCCCTTAAAAAACGCAACTTTCCATTGAACATGGAATCCAATGAAACACAAAGATAATAAGATTGCTTACTTAGAGAAAAACAAAAAATGATGAGCTATCATTTTGAACATTGCTTAGTTAGAGAAAAAAAAATGATGAGCAAAAGTAATGTGTCACCCTAGTAAGGCCCAACAGAACTAAGAAACTTGAAACAATGGAATTTGAAAAGAAAAAAAAAGAAAAAAAAACCGAAACACAACTAAAAATAATTTATGAAGTACAAAGAGAAAAGAAAACAGAAATTTGGCAAACCTCTGTGATGTTTTCATTGGGGTTGTATTAATCTACACCAAAGAGATTTGTCTCCATGAATAAGTAGTCCATTCCTACATTCTCAGGAAGGTATCTATTCGATTTAGAGAATAGGCCGAAGACACTGAAGCCAAGTTGTGCAGTCGTGTGTAAGTGGCTTGATGAAGCAAACTTGTTGGCTGAGTGATATCTATCCAATCTTGTGGTTGACTGATATTGATAAGCCATTTAAACCTTGCTATGGAGAAGGGGCCGCAAACATCAAGATATCCAATCGCGATTGTGTTTATTCATACATGTTCTCATTGCACATTGCTCATCTACTTCCAACTAATAACAGAAAAGGGCATAGATCATACGTGAGAAACAGAGAAATCATACATAAGAAAGGCAATGTCAGTTTCATTTTTGTTGCCATGGTGATTTAGTAATAACAGCAAAACCTTGTGTGATGATATCTAGGATGAATTTTCACAGATTTAAGACATTTCAGAGGTTTTTTTTTTTTTTTTTTTTTTGGTTTTTTTTTTTGTTTTTTTTTTTTTTAGTGAGTACCTAATAAAATTCTTATAAATTTTAGAAGGAAATTTTAGAAGGAAGTGCAAAAGATTCTCACTGTAATGCCCAATATATCCTCTAGTTGGCGTGAATGATCAGAAGAAAGTTGAATAAGTAAAGAGAGAGAGAGAGAGAGAGAGAGAGAGAGAGAGAACCTATGAAACCTGATCAGGAGTAATTCGTAGTCCTGTCTTTCTCTTTGCAGAAGTCACTTCCATATTCAAATAAAAATCCTCAATCAACTGAGACTCAAGAATCAAAGTTCTCGACTTCCTATGCTTCTCCTCCACTATCAATCTGCTGCCGTCTTTGCCATGCTGAATCAATAAGATGGCGATCCTCATAGAAACTCAAGAAAAATGAAGACCACTTTAATAAAAATGATGTGATAGGCACCACCAAAAATTTCAAAACCTAAAAAAAAATCACACAATAGATCAAACTAACCTCCATCTTCAAAAGAGATAAAGAGAGAGAGATCTAACAATCAAAGCTCCATTATCTCATAGAAACTCAAGAAAAGTGAAGACCACTTCAATGAAAAGATGTCCTAAGCCCCTAACGAAAAAGACCAAAAGAAAGGATTCCATTCCATCACTTGTTATTGCTTAAATCACCATGGTAGTTATGCATTCAAGATTGTTCGAGTCCTGTAGCACAGTTTCTTTATAGTTAAAATATTGCAGCTCGATAATTAGGTCAATTAGATCAGAACTCACAATAATTAGCATGTCAGTACTGCATTATCTCAAAATCAATTTAGAAACAGTCATCACTTATTATTTGTTGACATGTAGTGAATGGAATCCATGGAGCCTATGATAGGTGCGATCCAATTAGTGACTATATTTTCACAAATTTCACTATCTCTGGTCCAAGAAAACCATTTCAATTTATAAAAGATGAAAAGTCATTTTATCTCTTTCCGTTGAAGCAATTGTTTTATAATCCTGTCATAGGGACCAGGGTCACCTTTTAAACTCCATTCCAAATATTGCATTATAAGTATCACAAGCCACTTGAGGAAAAAGATAAAATATTGAGTTGAGTACCTCTGATATGAAATGAGTGTAATCGATGAGAGTTGTATAATAAACGTAAACAGAGTTAGAGGTGAACTTAGGGTATAGCAAGAAAGTTCCTTAGATCAAAACAGGGTCAAAGGACATCACATGTTAGTTGGTGTCATGAGGTGAGTTCTTGCACATACCAATTAATATAAAAAGTCTGATGCTAGATATATCATGAAAACAAAGAGCAATCTAAAGCTACAAAAGGTCATGGATGGATGCTTGGAACATGGTCACACTGTGCAACACCTATAACTGGATAGATAATAATCCAAATAACTGTCATATGAGCAGCTCTATTTCCATTTCTCATTTTAAGAAACAATAAAGAACAATTTTGAAGGACCATTAATACTATCCAATTTACAAAGTATCTGTGAACATGTTATTATGTAATTATATTGTTTTTGAATAACTACATAGTGGCATACGTTACTATCAGAAATAAATAAATTTCAGTTCTGTTTCCAAAATGTTAAGCAATTTATATCTTCCCCTTGATTGGTAAGACCCCTTAGCATTATAAGTATTATAGTATAATAGAGACTACAGTTACTGGTGCGATTTTCTACAAGTGTTAAAAATATGTATTTTTAATTTTTTGTCTTCATCAGTCCTAAAGATTTGTCATTTTGGTAAGTTTAAGTCTCAATTTGAGTTCTATATTTTATTGGCAAAATAACTTTAAAAAATATAAATAAATCGAAGATAAACAATGGAACGAATGAAACTTCAACTAACAATTTTTTTTATTTATTTCAGGCATTTAACCAAACACAATTCACTCAAAATAGTTATTTGACCACAACTTCAAAATTATAAAGAAATCAAGAATATGATGCTTTAATTATTTTATAAAGAAAAACAGAATCATCAATATAAAATCAGAATAAATAATTGAATGCATCAAACTTTTTATAGGCAATTAAGCAAACATCTTTCCATTAGGCATCCCAAGAAGTATAATAAAGCATAATACAAATAAGAACCAGAGTTATAAATAAAACTTGAGAAGTATATCGAGACAAAGATAGAGAGAAACATACCTACTTGTAAGGAATTGGTTGAAGGAAGTATTGTGGTTGTTCTCTGGATCGATTTTATAGAGATGGTAGAAAAGAAACCACGCAGTGATTTGGAGAGATCGATAGAATGCAACAAATGGAGAGAGTTGCATCTTATTCATAATTTCTTTGAATTGCAAGAAATGAAGAAGGATGAGAGTTAGGGGGCGTTGTGGGGGGGGGGGGTAACATTTTTGAGGAAGAGGAAACGAAGAGGAAATGAAGAGAGGAGTTACGGTTTTGGGTTGTATTTGAATCTGTGCTCTCCAACACATTGAATTAATATTAAATGGGCAAATTAGTTAGAAGGGCTGATTTTGGTGGAAGGTTAAGAATGGTAAGACGGTCAAAATCAAATCTCAAATTAGCATGGAATTGGAAATTGAAATCCACTTCGCTTCATATATAATAATAGCATCTTGCAATGTTGCGCTTAGGCTACTTCCATTAGTTCTAGCCTCGAAGCTAAGGGATCTTCAAAAGAATCACCGTCCTGATTCAATTTCTTTGGAACATCCTGATTCAATTAAAGACGCATTGTAGTGATAAATTTTTACTCAAAGGTGTGTTCAATAGGAAATTGCCAGAAGGATAGAAATGGAAGTCACTTTGCCGACAACAAATTGAGAAAATTTATGGAAAAAGACCATTAAAATTTATTTTTTTTTAGTAAACCACTTTCTTGAAAATTTCTTTGGAACATCCTGATTCAATTAAAGACGCATTGTAGTGATAAATTTTTACTCAAAGGTGTGTTCAGTAGGAAATTGCCAGAAGGATAGAAATGGAAGTCACTTTGCCGACAACAAATTGAGAAAATTTGTGGAAAAAGACCATTAAAATTTATTTTTTTTAGTAAATCACTTTCTTGAAAATTTTGAAGTTCTTGAAAATCTATCTCACCAAAAATTCTAAAAGTAAAAAAAAAAAATCCTCCCACCAAATTAGCCCTGTTTCCTTTGTGTGTTTGCGCCCCCCCCCCCCCCCCCCCCCCCCCCCAACAAAAAAAAAAAAAAAACCCAAATGGTTTGAAAAGATATAAGCCACGCCTAAAAAACCAAAACATTGTGGACATTGTGGGAATCTGGAATAATATCACCACTACCCAGTACCCATCACTGCACAATTTTTTTCTCTGCAAGACAGTATACTTTGGAACTGTAATAATGCCAATAAAAAGGGAAATGCCACATGTCTACATAACTCAAGTGCCCTAGTGCCTGTCCATATACATCTTCCACCTGGCATTTGCTTGTGTGGCCTTCTATCTTAGAGAATAAAATCAGATGAAGATTAACTTACTTATTGATGTCATATGTGAATGTTGCAATCAAATGGAATCAGCATGACAACACCCCTCCAAAGAAAGGGACGGCGCTACACCAACCAAGCACAGCACACTCAAAGAAAACACAGGAGGAGGAAAGGAAGCAACAACAACCAAGCACATCACACTCAAAGAAAGCACAGAAGGAGGAGTAAAGGAAGCAACAAAACCTACAGCAGGGCAACAGAACCAGCAGCAGGGCCCCAGCACTCCACTACACCAGCACCAAACTAAACTTCAAAAAGCAAAGCACATCCCAAAAGAGGAAGCCCACCCAGGAGCAGAACCAAACACCCCCAATAACCAGAAATAGAGAACAACTCAAAGAGAAGGCTCAGCAGGACACCACCAAACACAGAAGCACAGCACACAGCCTACGCACAGCAAAACACAGCATGACGCTGCGCCGAACTACACCTAAGCCACCAAAAACGGGACCACCAAGACCTGCAAACCAGTAGAGGGAACTCCAACCAACCGAACACAAAGCACAGAGAAAGGAGGAAAAAATCAAGAAAGATCGAACAACAGCACTTCAAAACCTAAAAATTTAACCAGCATTATAAAAAAAAAAAAAAAAACAACTTTCCAGAAAAATCAAAACTTTCCATAAAAAGACATGATCTTGAAAGACGAAAACCTAAAAAACGCAACAAATACTGCAAAACAGGGGCATTTGAACCACATAAGAAATGCATGGTATTTGAAACATCATTAAAAAACCAAAACCTGCAACCCCAGAGATCAAAATCAAAGAATCTCAACCAACATTCAAAATCACATCCTCCAGCAGATCATGAAGATCTTCAACTACAAACACCAAAACCTACAAATCCAAGCCTCATTGCAAAACAAGAAAGATCAAACAACAACGAATCAAAACCAAATCAAAGAGTGAAGGAATCAAACGCAACTGATTGATTAAGATCGACCTGATCTATACACTCAGATGAAAGAAAACCCAACAATAGTCGCTGGGGAGATGAGGACTTGAGTACACCAGCCGCCGGCCGAGCAGAGAGAGGATCGGAGTCGGAGACGAGCACAGAGGGCTGGAAAACGAATGAGGTTTCCAAAAGAAAAAAAAAACTTAAAGGGCAGCTGTGGTTTATGTAAAGAGAGCAGTGAGCGGGAGGGAAAGAGGGGAAAGGGCGCGGGCGGGAGAGGAATAGGGCGGGTATAATATTAGGTCGCTTCTGCGCTTGGGAGAGGAGATGGCTTGCGTGGGAGTGTGAGAGGGAGATGAGGGATGGAAGTGAGATGGGGAAATACAGAGGGAAAATAAATGGGCGAAGAAAAGGTTTGTGTATTAGTAGTGACAATACCGACGCAAATAGTCCGCCGGCATAAATATTTTTGGAAATATAGTGACTTAAAATATTGCCCGACGCAATTTTTTCGCCGGCAAAAGAAAAATAAGCGATCATTTGGCGGGGATGGAAGGTGAAATTTGCCTTGACCTTTGCCAGCGGAAAAAACAAAACGCCGGAAAAACCTGGACCTTTGCCAGCGAAAAAGGCAAATCGCCGGGAAAAACCTAACATTTGCCGGCGAAAATATGTTGCCGGGAAAATCCTATCTTTTCCCTGCGAAAGAAGCTTTTACGCCGGTAAAAGTTGTACTTTCCCCGGCGTTTAATGATTGCGTCGGGAAAAAACGCCGGTAAAACTGCAAATTGTTGTAGTGTTCTAAGATTCAAGTGGATAAGATTATAGCCCATTATATGAACCACTTGAATCTTAAAGTAAAACCTGGCCTACTAGTGAGTAAAAAGCAATTCACCGTATCTACGCAAAAGTCTAGAAAATACTAATAGTGTCAAGTAAGGGTTTTTTTTTTTTTTTGAACGGTAACAAACTAATTCATTAAAAGGAAAAGACAATACAAAGAGGAAATATAAGAAAGAATAACAAAGTATAAGAGAATTGTGCCCCTTCTCACACCTCAATTACAAAACCATGCCCTCCCAAGGAGAAGTCCTATTAATCCCCTGTTTGGTGAGCGCATCTGCTATGTGGTTGGCCAATCTAAGTTCATGACGAAAGACCACATTAATGAAAGAGGATAGAGCTTGAATTTCATTGAAGAGGAATTGGAATTTCCATAGATTTGCTTTTTGATTTGACACCCAAGTAATGGTGTTGGAAGAGTCACTCTCTGCAATAAGGTTGCCCCGAAACATTCTTGAAAAACACCGCAGAGCTTCTAAAATAGCTAACACTTTTGCTTCATTAGATTCACGAATCCCAACATGCTTAGAAAACATGAACAAAACCTCACCTTTACTGTTACGAAGGACACATTCAATCCCTGTCGGCCTTGGCTTACCCCTTGCAGCACCATCAACGTTGAACTTTAAGACATTAAGAGGTGGGGGAGACCAAAAAACAGATCTACTTCTCTTTGTAGGGCACAACCCATACAACTTTCCCAATTTACAAGGACATCTGTAAGAGAAAAATTAGAAAACTCCTTTCTGAGCAACGCCCACTTTGTAATTCTTAAGGTGATACTAGCAATCAACTCAGCTTCAGAAGATGAAACGCCCCTAAAAATTCTATCATTCCTTTCCTTCCAAATAGACCACAAGATAGCAAAGAAAACTAACATGTTAGATTGTATAGACTCAATTCATCAGATGATGTAATAAATTGATTAATTTCTTTATTTATCAGTAATATTATGCTTTCCTTTTATGAGATGAATGGTGTTTTTTATTACTTAATGCTAGACCAATACATATGACATGATGGTTCATGAGTTGAACCGGGTCCCATTAGTATATTAGATGTGATATATGTGTATGGATGAGATTCACACACGAGAGACATGTGTCACGAATCTTACACTTAAATATCTTCACAACCGGTGATGAGACTGGGTATCTCATCTGATAAAGTTGCAACACTTTGATCACTATGAGATAGTGTGATTTATCTCGATCATCAAAATGTAAGATTCTGGATCATGGTGCTGATACATTGGATGTATTGAAGGACCATGAGAAGCACCTTATGGAATACTGTCTCTAGTTTAAGGTCTGCTCTCATAATTCCCTAGCAATAGGCTCTCAATCCTAAGACATTGATGAGCTCAAGTTTCTATTTATTCATTTGCTTTGAGTTACCAATGAGTGAGGCCAACTGTAGGTCAACACCTCGGTGTCTTGGGTAGATAGTAGTAGGACTGTTGGAACATTCAATGGTCAAGATGGAATCTTTCTATATTATCCTCCTGTACCAATTAATGGATTTGTCATTAGTAAGTGCGCACTCATCTCGATTAAGAGTTAATTGGATGGTACTGATGATCACTGTGATTAATTGGGTCTCAAGAATAATAAGATATGGATTTAAATTGGTGGAACAGTTTTAGTCCAATTAATCCATGGATATTGATAGAAGGGCCTACTTGTGGTAATTGGGAATTGTAATTTATTCCTAAGACTGGAGTGCAATTGCATTTATATAGTGATATTATTTACAATTAACTGTGGGCTCGGATTACACATGAGATGTGGGGTCACGATGTCCCAGTTGGAGCCAGCTTTCTATGGAATCCGTAGTGGTCCCCACGCTAGCCAAAGTTATTGAAAAGATACTAATCCTACTTGAACTCTAAAAGGAAGGAATTAGAAAGCTACTATTTCTATTTGAAGTGAGACCTCTAATAGTGGTAATAGTAGGGTTACTAATTTGTGTGGAAGTGAGACTTCTATTTCAATTAGTAAAAGAGGAGGGAAAGAGGATGCTTAAAAGCTATAAATAGGAGAGCAAGGGGCTGGGACGTACACACTCTTGGAATTCACACCCAGCCTCTTTTGTGCAAGAGCTGCACATCTTTCTCTTGCTCTTCTAGTTCTCTTCTAGTTTCTTTAAGAGCTTCTAGTTGTTTTCTTTAGGAGATCCCACCCATCTCCTTTAGAGAAGAGATCTGATATGGGTTATAGCGTGGAAGACTAAGATGTCTTGGAGATTCTAAGTTGCTTACAAAGAAAGAGTTTCTTCAACTAGGAAGTCTTATAACATAACCTCCAAAGAATGCGTCCACACCCAGCAAAATGCCCTCCAAACCAAGACTGAGCAACTCCGACCAACGATTGAGGCAAACACCATGCAATGCCACACCTAGCAATGAAACGACTCCAAACACTAGCTGCAACCTCACAATGAAGAAAAAAATGGTTAACTGTCTCCTTCATTTGGCACATCATGCAAGTATCTGAGATATTTATCGTTGTCAACCCTCTTCTTCTCAAATTATCTGCCATAGAGACCTTATCAACAATTGCTAACCAATAGAATGCCTCTACTCTAGGAGAAACCAAACCCACCCAAATAAGAGCAGAGGCAGCTCTAGAAGGTTGGTTCCCTTCCAAAGCCAAGTAGAAAGCTTTCACCGAGAATTTTCCAGATGTGGAAGATTTCCATATCCAAGAATCCTTAGAATTCTTGCCTAAAAAAATGTTAGAAAGAAGACTTAATAACTCCCCATATTGGACCTCTTCTGAACGATGAAGACTTCTCCTAAAAGACACACATCACAAAGTACAACCATCCATGACCTCATGTTACTCACTAACAACAGACTCCTAGTTAGACACCACTCAAAACCTTAGGAAACAACCCAGTCATCCAACCAAAAGCTCACCTCACTCCCCTCCCACACCACATAACCTACCCCTTTGGACAAAATCTTCCCCATCGTGGATGACTCATCCCCAACTGACTCAATACCACCCCATTGACTCGACCTACGGTACCTAAGACCAGGACTTGGCCACCACCCCCACTTATCGACACCATACTTAGTGTAACGCCCCAATTTCGAATACCGAGAAAAACCGTCAAGGTACCTAAAATTGGCGAGCTACTTCCTGGAAGATCCGAGAATTTCCAAGATCGTCGGTCCCTAGTGAGGTACAATTTAAAACTTTTTGACCAACATATAATCAGTGGTTGAAATTGTGGAAGCGTAAAGAGTAAAGCGAGAGCATTTGGTATTATAAAAGATGTATCAAATGTAGTAGAGTTGGAGTCTAACCTAAACTCAAAGTATGATTAAGAACATATTTTAAACATAACAAACTTTCTCCCTGCTCACAACATAAAGATACTCAAACCCAAAAGAAAGATAAACACTCAAGCCTCCGGTGCTGGTTCTTCGTCCTTCAGCCCGACCTCCTGGTTGGCTGGTCCCCATCTGTAGTGACTAGCTACGGGTGCCTTGACGAGCGCGAGCGCACCATCCTTGTAGTCGGGGTCAAATCGTAAGCACCAAGAATGAGTCAGATCTAAAGATCTTGCAAGTTACAGTATATAAATAACATATGATGTATGCATCAAAAGAATAGAGACAGTAATATGATTAATAAGAATGTCCAAGGTACATATACTAGGCAGTTGGGCAAGATCCACATTTAGAATCAGGAAAATAAGATAAGTTAAGTTATCAACACAACATGGTACATTCACACAAGCTGGATACCATGAGATATTATGCCGCGGCCCCCCATACTAAACACAGTTACGGTGGGGAACTCTCACCAATGCTGGGGATGACTAACCCCACAAATCACTCATCAATCTCAAACACTCATCACTTAGCATTCAAGAGACAGGACCCGGTATCAAACCGTTCAGCTAAAACATAGCTCATCATGATAGCTGTAAGGTCCCCGACCTTAATAGGGTGTTTAATTTTCTAATATTGGCGATTATCATAATTAATTGTGGTTTTAGCTAATTAGGCGGGTTTAGTGGCTAAGCGAGTTTCTTTTATCATTAGTAAGATGTTCCCGAAGTTTCGTTTGATTCCGAGTGCGATTAGTCTTAATAGGGGGTACGTTGTGATTAATAGGAAAATTGGGTATTTTTTTTCGAAAAAATCCGTTTTACCCGAATTTTGGTGCGTTGGAAAGATCTCATCGCGCTAGTCACTTTTCGTTCTTGACTCGTCACGATTTGACGCCTCGAAGTTTCTCAAATAATTGTAATTCTCTCATTTCACTCAGATGGGCATTTCAGACATTTCCTTCTCCACCTCTCATTTTAACCCCAACCCAGCCATATCATTCATTTCTTCCTCCCTTCACTCAACAATGCCGCAACTCTCTATTTTTCTTTCTCCTTCACTCTCTCATCTTGCATGTGGAGCTTAGAGGCCCTTTCAAGGACATCCAACTACACCATTGTCTTCCTCTCCTCTTCTTCTTTCCTTAGACCTCAAATTTGGTAAGTTTCCTCTTCTCCTTCCCTTCCCATTTCATTTCTCATGGCTGTGAATGGAATGCATGTTGATTGATTTCCTTTCTTTCTTTTCCTTTGTGTTCCTCGAGTGTAGAAGAGAGGCTTGGGAGAGTTGTTTTGGCTAGAGTGTGTGTGGGAGCTTTCTTCCTCCTCTATCTTCTCAATTTTCATTATTTCACTCGCTTCGGTGAAGGCAAGTAAATTTGCTTTATATATTGGGCATGCATGTATTATTATTGTTTCTTGTTAACTCATTGTTTAGATTTTCCCCAAATTCCAAGCTTGTCATGGTTAATTGGATTACACATGCTAAAATTGGATTAATGGGTTGAATGGATTTTTATTATGGGTGGATGACTTGATGAATGGATGAAATATGGTTTGGAGGAGAGCATGGTGGCTCTTTGTGCAGGTTATGGCCTTTGGAAAGGTTTGGGAAGAGGTTGGAGAAAGAGCCACTCAAAATGATTGAAATTTTGGCTCAAAAACTCGTGGTTCTGCCCAGAATGCGGCGAGCCGCGGGCAATTTGGTTACCATTCAATTACATTTCTAGTAACCATGTTTTTACAGGGCATTTTCGGCCACCTGCGGTCACCTTTTCGGCTAGCCGAACATGCCAATTCGGCTAGCCGCATAGGCCAATTCGGCTAGCCGCATTGGGGTAGATTTCAAGAATTTTGGCAGATTTCGAATGATCATAACTTTCGACCAGTTCACCGGAATTTAGAGTTCTATATACCGTTGGAAAGCTCTTGAAGCGTAGAATCCAATGGTAAACATATCTTAATGATCAGAGATTGAGAAAAGAAGTGGTTAATGGATCAATGTACCAAGCCCTTATCTCTTTTGGAAAGGGATTCTAAATCTAGTTTAGACCCTAAGTTGGAACCCATTGACCCTACTCTTGTATGACCAATTGGGGAAAATGAAAACGGAGCATGATTGGCTTGGTGTGCTTCGTCTGTTGTCCGGGATCCTCCGTGCATGGCTATAACTTGGCTGAATGCGTGTGGAATTGAGTTAATTGGTGCTCAACAACTTCCGTACACCATGGGCCCGCCAAACTAAGACACCATTGACTCATCCCCTATACGTACTCCGTTGGGGATACGTTCGGTACACGGTGGACAACTCTTGACCTAGGATTGGCTTGTTCTTTACTCTTGGCTCGCGAATCTTGAATCCGTAGCTTATCATACCTTGTACACTTTATCTTTATACTTGTATAACTTGTACCTTAACTTGTAAAATTATGATGTGATCGGACTTAGAGTGTAACCTTAGGTACCTTGTCTTGTATTGATGGACACATGTGAATAGACTTGAAAGATGACTACTCATGGAACTTGGAACTTGACTTGGATTTTGACTTGACTTGTAGTAGCCCTCAACTTTTTATCTTGTACTTGAGAACCTATCCACGTGTATTTGTCTTGGAACTTGTGTCGTATGCAAACCATCATGATCATCTTGCATTCATTACCAGCTACAAACTGAGGATTATAAAGTGGGCCGGATACTGGACACTAGGGTGGGCAGTCGACTTTGGATGGCGTCCATGGCGCGAATAGCTAGGAGTAGGTTAGGATCGCGCTGCTATTCCTAGGACTAGGACCTAGGATCCCCCCAGAGCCGGACTTTGGGTATTCGTAGTCTGCTCGGACGTCACTTTTACCCCCGTGAGATGGCTTGGACATCCTCGAAGTCTCCTCATGCTTGACATTGTATTTCATGGATGGTTATTCTTGATCATCTTGCTAGGATTTACATTGTTAACTGATTCTCGTATTACTCATGCTTTATGCCTAGCTTGTACCTTGCTATCTTTTAATCATGTACTTGTCCTCATTCTCTTTTGAAACATGTTATGAATAATGTATATTATTTATCTTTTTGCCAACATGTTGTTGATCCTTTATTCTATGGTGTGCAGAGGACACCTATTACTATTGCGCCGACCCGGATGCCGAGGCAATCCCAGAGGATCCTCAACTAGGGGAGGAGGACGAGGTACGAGAGTGGGGTGCCGATGACATAGCTTAGCGTCATCACTCCCGGCCCTAGTACGCGTTACACGGGGATATCTTCTAACGTGCCACCTCCTTACATCTTTTGGCTTTTAGATCTTATGGACTTGTCTACTTTAGTACTGTATCTCTTTTGTACCGGGACCTAGGTTTTTGGGATGGTTCTGATGATTATAAACTTTATATGTTTTACCTTTTGAAACTTGAACATATATAATGGAACGAAATACATACTTTCTTTGATATTCTTACAGGCTTAATGTTATGTGAACCAGATAAGTCCCATTGATTAATTTGTTAATGAGGCTCAACTATACAATCCTCATAGCGGGACTTCGATCCTTGGGCATTAAGGGCAAATCTTTTTTAATTAGCCCTAAATTTCACACCCCGGATTTGGTTTAATCACTAATCGGGTCCGGGGCCATGACAAAGTGGTATTAGAGCAATGGATGGTTTCTCAGGGTAAAAATTGTAGAAATTATAGGATGCATGTGAGGATTACCGTTAGCCTAGTGTTCGTAGTATATTCTATGTTCTTATAGCCTTGTGTTGCTAGTTTTGGGTTGCATAGAGTCTAACTCACATTTCTTGCAGTGACATGGCTAATAGTGGGCCATCAGGATCAGGTTCCACACATTCTTTTGTTGCACTAGCATTGCATTGCATTTTGGGAAGGATAAAGAGATGTTACCGTTTGTTCTAGTCGTTGCTACTCCGGTAAGCCGATCAGTAGCGTGTGATTTTCTTATCCTAAGTGCACAGTTCATATTGGAGGTACTCAGTTGACCGCTAGTTTGATTGTGTTGGCGATGTCCGACTTTGATGTTATTCTTGGTATGGACTGGTTAGTGGCAAACCGCGCGGTGTTGGATTGTTTCAATAAGACCGTGAGGTTACAGGGTGTAGACCGTAGTGTTGAGTTTGTCGGTGCGAAGAAGCTCGCCTCCACTCTGTTGATTTTTGCATTAAAGGTAGACCGCTTTGATGAGTAGAAGATGTGAGGGTTACATCACGTTTATCGCGGAGGACAAACATTACAAACCCATATATGAGATCCCAGTAGTATGCGAGTTCCCAGATGTTTTTCCGGAGGAGATATCGGGATTACCACCCATGCGTGAGTTAGATTTCACGATAGAGCTACTACTAGGTACTGCACCAATTTCGAAGGCTCCGTACAGAATGGCCCCTGCAGAGTTGAAAGAATTAAAGACTCGGTTAGGAGATCAATTAGATAAGGGCTTCATCAGGCCAAGTGTATCACCATGGGGAGCTCCAGTTTTATTTGTTAAGAAGAAAGGATGGCACTATGAGGATGTGCATCGATTACCGGCAATTGAACCAAGTGATTAGTCGTCAAGAACAAGTACCCCACTTCCAAGAATAGATGAGTTTATTTGATCAGTTACTGGGAGCCCAGTTCTTTTCGAAGATTGATCTACGTTCGAGATACCATTAGCTACGTGTCAGAGGAGAAGAAATTCCTAAGACAGCGTTCCGGATTAGATATGGCAACTTTGAGTATCCAGTAATGCCTTTTGGTTTGACAAATGCACTGGCAGTGTCATGGCATTAATGAACAAAATATTTGCCCCTTACCTTGATCAGTTCGTAGTGGTATTCATTGATGATGTGTTAGTTTTATTCCAAGTCCAGAGGAGGAACATGAGCATCAGTTGAGGACTTCATTACAGCTTTTGAGAGACAACCAATTATATGCCAAGCTAAGTAAATGTGAGTTCTGGTTAGAACATGTCTCATTTCTGGGCCATGTGATTTCCAAAGAGGGACTGGCAGTGGATTCCAAGAAAATAGAAGCAATTGTCAATTGGGATAGTCCACAAAATACAGCAGAGATTTGCAGTTTCCTAGGACTTGCAGGCTATTATAGAAGATCCGTGAAAGGATTTTCTACTATTGCAGCTCCTCTTACTAAGTTGACTAGGAAGAACATTCCTTTTGTTTGGACCGAGGAGTGTGAGAAAAGCTTCCAAGAATTGAAGACTAGATTGACCACATCACCCATTCTTGCTTTCCCATCTGGCAGTGGAGGATTTGTTGTTTACACAGATGCGTCAGGGGTTGGTCTGGATTGTGTTCTTATGCAAAACGACAAGGTGATAGCGTATGGTTCGAGGCAATTAAAAGAACATGAGAAGAAGTACGCCACCCATGATTTAGAGCTAGCAGTCGTTGTACTTGCACTCAAGATGTGGAGAC
>QPKB01000149.1:0-30000 GCA_003546025.1 Camphora micrantha
TGTCCAGGAACAGATTCCGAGGACAGTTCAAGTCCTTCCTTTTTCTCTTCTTACAAACCCCTTTGAGCCTCATTGCTTCATCAAATTGAGAGGCTAAAAACCTCCTTCAAACCCATTCAAAACAATCATCCATTCACCTCCTTCTCAACCAATCATCCATTCACCTCCTTCTCAACCATATCCAACCACAAAATAGGAGAAAATCCACCAATCATAAAGATTCATTTGTACTATAAACAAGTACTAAATAAGAGACTATAAATGTCAATATTTCTAAAAGTTAAACAAACCAACAAGACTCATTCATGAGCATTTACTTCAAAACCAATGCAAGACAAGAATAATTAGTAAAGTCATCCACATTTCTCATAAAAACCATTTATTGTTCAAAATATCTATTCATCCACTTGCCTTAGGTCCAAGCTTAGTAAAACAAGCTCCAATCACACTTCCAAGCCAAAGGTATCAAGCTACAAACAAAAACCCCCAAAAAGAACACTAAATGCTTGAAGTCAAAATGGGGAAGAGAAAACTTGTAACAATGGAGACGGAGTTTCTCCAAGGCTATAAGAACACAAATTTAAGAGATTGAAGGAGAAGCTTACTTGTAGGGTCTTCAAATGGACAAGGATGGCTCAAAGAAGATTTTGGAATGGATGACTTCCTCCACAAATGGTGTCACTAGAAAGCTCTCAACGAGAGAAAGAAGATGATGACATTCATTCCTTCACTGGCAAGGGTTTGGTAGTGCATTGAGATGGAAGAGCAAATAGAAGAAGAGGGAAAAGAAACCCTACCTTGGATGTTGCTATTGAGTTGGAAAAGAAGAAGAAGAGAAGGGGAGTTCTCCTTTTACACAAGTAGAGGTGTGCTTGAAAGTTAATGCGATTTAGATCTGAACTTCCTTGATGAGGGACGTCCATGGCTGATTTTTCTTTGGATCAGCAAAAACAGATTGCTGAAATCTGAACTGGGCAGTGGAAAACAGCCATAAAATCGCATAAAAACGCCATGAAATCATGATCAACATGTGTAAAATAAAAGGGGATGAAAGAGGACTAATACCTTGCTGATATGAAGACTTCAAATCTTTGAAACCAAGGCTCCAAGGGACTGATTCTAGACCTGCAATCAGCAATGTGTGTTGCAGGAATTTTGTGCAGTAACTTTCCTTTGATCTTCTCGTCTATTCCACAACCCAATCTGATTGGCTATGATGGTGGCATCAAACTATGGAATCCTTAAGAGGTTTTTCTGAACTATAATTTGTGGAAAGAAAGACCTGATTTTCTCTCTTCAAAAGAAGAAAGAAGAAGGCAAAGGGCGTCTTGCAAAAGTGTGGGCAACCATGGGTTTTCTTCTCTCTTGTTGCACACCTAGGGTTCCTCTCTCCCTCTTGATCTTTCCTCTCACCTCTTGCACGTCCAAGAGGGGATAAATATGGATGGCTTCTTGCTCTCTAAGTTCTCTCCAATTAGAAATAGGAAACTAAGAGGTCCATCCCACAAAAATAGCAACAAGCTACCTTAGGTGTGCAACACTTTCTAATTTTTTAGTTTCTAAAACAATTAGGAAACTTTTACTATAGGAATCCTTACCCAATGAGGAGTCCAACCTTCCAAGTAAAGAAACTTACTAAAGATTAGAAACCTCATACAAAGGACCCCCTTTATGGCTGGCCCACAAGAAAGAAAAACACACCATGGCCAACAAGTCAATAAATAAGCTAGAGTTAAATTCATGTATGCCATCAAAGGCCTATTTGAATTTAAACTCAAAAATATTTTTTCACAAAAATAATTCAACCACATATCATCTAAACAAATTAGGAAACCATGCCAATATAGGAAAGTGGCTAGAGAAGGGACCAAAAGACATATTTGCCCTTGGCTCCCAAAATGACCAAAATGTCCATGCTAACCCCATAGCAACATTAAGATCATTTTAACCCTAACCCATTCCACTAAAAAGTTATGGTTGCACTCCAAGGACAAATATTAAATATGAATTAAGCTCGTCAGGAAATGACATTCGTCTTCGACCTACTAAGTGAAATGACCGAAATGCCCCTCTATGTAACATCCATAATCAAGTCAGGTTATCCGATGTACTATCAACCTTCTTGATTATATCTCAACCTTAGAACTTCATATCCTTGACTTAATCAGCATTCGGATATCATTCTCTTGGTCCAGGGAGCGACCCACAAGTTCAATATCCATATGGAACATCCATATACTAAGATCTTAGATTTTGATGATTAATTGGATAATTCTAAGGGGACGATCACTCTATCACAAGATGGCATAGATTCTTTATTGCATCTGCACGTCCCAACTAATCAAGCCCGAGTACCCAAAACGCAGAGCTGTCGACCCATGAACAGGATCTCACCCATAATGAATTAAAGCACAAGAACTCGACTTCGTCAGTTCATCCACATATGCTCAAGATTAAGAGCACTGGTCACTCAATAGCATAAGGTGACTTGATCTCTCTCAGTGATAGTACTATTTTAGAGATCACACCTACAATGGTCCTGTTCAATGCATGACATATGCACTAATGAGATAAATCCGGAAAAGCCTCTCGTGACTAAGGTAAGTCACCCTGAATACAGGAAAGTATCTCACTATAAGTTATACCAAGATGAAGTGCCCAACTCCATCTCTCAATTATGAACCAGTTTATTGTTTCAAGTGTCCATGACTCAGACCTGTTTGAGTGTAGCCACTACACACCCAAGTCATTTACTAGAAACAATGGACCTTATACAAACATACATATATACATGCAGTAAGAGAAAAAGAATAATTCTAATAAATAACCAGTAAATATCCAGTAACAGAGATGTGAGTGCTGTCAGTGGGCTTTAGGGCATACACAAATCCCAACAAACTCCCACTTGCACTAAAGATCACTATTTCCTAACCTAACTCCCATAGACTTAACATGAGAACTAAACACTTTCTCAGTAAGAGTCTTAGTGAAAGGGTCAGCTAAGTTATTTGCTGAGGCAATCTGTTCCACCACTATTTCTCCTTCTTGGATGAACTCCCGGATCAAGTGGTACTTTCTCTTAATGTGTTTGCCTTTTTTGTTATTTCTGGGCTCTTTGCACTGTGCTATGGCACTAGTATTGTCGCAGTACATGACAATCGGTTTCTGCACCGTAGGAACAACTCCCAATTCCAGCAAGAATTTTCTGAGCCATACTGCTTCCTTTGCAGCTTCCGCTGCTGCCACATACTCTGCCTCCATAGTAGAATCAACAGTACAATCTTACTTGACACTTCTCCATGATATAGCGCCTCCCGACAGAGTAAAAACGTATCCTGAGGTAGACTTGCTGGCATCTCTATCAGACTGGAAATCAGAGTCTGTATACGCCAGAGGCGTCAGATCATCTGTTCGGTAGGTCAGCATATAATCTTTCGTTCTCCGAAGATACTTGAATATATGCTTAACAACTGTCCAATGCACAGGTCCAGGGTTTGACTGATATCTGCTAACCATGCCAACGGCAAAACAAATATCCGGTCTAGTACATAACATTGCATACATGAGGCTTCCAACAGCTGATGCATATGGGACTCTCCTCATACTCTCTATCTCCTCAGGTGTCTTTGGACATTGATCCCGAGATAGTGGTACTCCATGTCTAGAAGGTAATAGACCTTTCTTGGAGTCATGCATGTTAAACTTGACCAATATCTTCTCAATATATGAAGATTGGGACAAGGCTAATATCTTATTCTTGCGATCTCGCAAAAGCTTGATCCCTAAGACATAGCTCGCCTCACCCAAATCCTTCATCTGAAATTGAGACGATAACCAAACCTTAGTAGATGACAACATACCTACATCATTTCCAATGAGCAATATGTCATCCACATACAGAACCAAAAATGCAACTGTGTTTCCACTTCCTTTCTTGTACACACATGGTTCATCAACGTTTTGATCAAAGCCAAAAGATTTGATTGCCTGATTAAACTTGATGTTCCATGCCCTAGATGCTTGCTTAAGTCCATAAATGGACTTCTTAAGCTTACAAACCATGTTCTCTTGGCCACCAATAATGAAACCCTCTGGTTGCATCATATAGATGCATTCGTCAAGACTTCCATTAAGGAAGTTGTCTTGACATCCATCTGCCATATCTCGTAGTCATAATGACATGCGATGGCTAAGAGAATTCTAATGGATTTAAGCATAGCCACTGGTGAAAAAGGTTTCCTCATAATCGATACCTTCTTTCTGAGTATATCCTTTCGCCACCAGTCTTGCCTTGAAGGTCTCCACCTTCCCATCCACTCCTCTCTTCCTCTTGTAGATCCACTTGCACCCTATGGGTTTAATCCCTTCAGGCGCATCTACAAGATCCCAGACCTGATTGGAATACAAAGAATCCAATTCAGAATTCATCGCTTGCTGCAACATGTCAGCATCCATATCTGTTACTGCTTCATCGTAACTAGCAGGATCCTCAACCAGATCCTCGGAGTCTGTCCTAAAAGACACTCCTAGATATCTATCTGGCTGTCTAGAAATTCTACCACTACGACGAGGCTCCGGAGTGTTAAAAGGAATATCCTGTTCATCTACAGCCTTAGGATCTGGTACAGGTGTTGTAGGAGTTCCCGAAAGAATCTCCTCAAGGGTTTCTTTACAACTTAGCTCTTGATGCATCATGCAATCATCCTCCAAGTATCTGGCATGAGTGCTGATAAGCACTTTTTGCTCCTTTGGATGATAAAAGATGCCACCTCTCATTCCCTTAGGATACCCAATGAAATAGCACATTTCTGATCTTGGTTCCAGCTTGGTAGCTTTATCATTCAGTACTTAGGCTGGACAACCCCAAATGTGGATATGTCTAAAACTGGGTTTTCGACCTGTCCATATTTCTTGCGGTGTCCTAGGTACTGATTTAGAAGGGACCAGATTCAAAATGTATGTTGCTGCTTCTAGGGCATATCCCTAAAAAGATATGGGTAGGGTTGCATGACTCATCATGGACCTTACCATATCAAGAAGGGTACGGTTTCTTCTCTCAGCTACACCATTTTGCTGGGGTGTACCCGGTGCAGTCAACTGAGACACTATCCCATGTTGTGTGAGGTACTCCTTGAACTCACCCAGGAGGTACTCGCCACCTCGATCAGATCGAAGGGCTTTGATATGTTTACCTAGTTGTAGCTCCGCCTCAGCCTTAAATTGCTTGAACTTATCAAACGACTCAGACTTGCGTCGCATTAAGTACACATATCCATACCTAGAGTAATCATCAGTGAAAGTGATGAAATACTCATAACCTCCTCGAGCTGGTTTGCTCATAGGACCACACACATCAGTGTGAACCAATTCTAACAATTCCTTCGACCTCAGTCCCTTTGAAGAGAACGACCTTTTGGTCATCTTTCCTTTGAGACATGATTCGCACTGAGGCAATGGTTCGAGATCTAATGAACTCAAGGGCCCATCCTCTACCAACCTCTGAATCCGTTTAAGGTTAATATGACCCAAACGTAAGTGCCAAAGATAAGTGTCATTGGTTGAAGATACCTTCCTCTTAAGGGAAGTTGAGCTTTCTAGTTGTACATTATGCAGTGTAGGAGTAATAGGATATATATAAAATAAGTTGTCATGCATTCTACCGGAACATATAATATTTCCATCTCTACTGATATCAACACCAGAATGGAAAGAAACTGAATAATTATATTCAATAAGTCTGGAAACTGAAATTAAATTCTTCCTCATGTCCGGAACATAGAGAACATTATTTAAAACTAATATCCTATCATATGGAAAATGTAAGGTAACTGCTCCCACTGCAACTGCCCAAACTTTAGCTCCAGTTCCAACTCTGAGGGCAAACTCCCCTTTCTCAAGCTTCTGCATTATCTGAAACCCCTACAATGAATTGCAAATGTGATTAGTGGCTCCAGAGTCTACTATCCACGAATCAGTAGAATCAACCACAAAACAGGTTTCAATGTAGTAGGAAAGAGATATACCTTTCTTAGCAGAGGCCAGGAGCTTGGGACAATCTTTCTTCCAGTGGCCTTTGAGACCGCACTTGAAGCATTTCCCTTTGGGCTTATCACCTGTACCCTTGTCCTTCTTCTTACCAGCATTGCCCTTTTTCTGCCCCTTTCCCTTATCCTGTTTTTTCTCGAACTTCTTCCCTTTCGGGTTCAATTTAAAGGAAGACTGGGAGAAGTGAGCTTGGGCTTTGGGCTTCATGATAGCCTCTGCCGCCTGGAGTTCTTTCATTAACTCTGGAAGAGTCATGTCCATCTTGCTCATGCTGAAATTGAGCTTGAACTGATTGAAAGAATCCGGCAAAGTTTCGAGAATCATATCAGTCTGACTCTCTGCATCAATCTCAGCCCCTAGGACCTCAGCCACATTGAAACAATCCATCATCTTGAGCATATGCTCTCTGACGGGTGTTCCTTCGGCCATCCTAGTATTCATGATTGTCCTTATAGCAGCTTGCCTAGCTGGCCTACTTTTGTCTGCGAACATCTCAGACAAGGACAACATGATATCAGAAGCTGTGTCCATAAGCTCGTGCTGTGTTTGCAACACATTGGACATGGAAGCAAGCATGTAACATTTAGCCATTGTGAGACCCCGACCCGAGAGGCCCAGATTAGTGTTTTTGAGCTGTGTTTTAGCTCTAAGTGTGTCTCGTGGTTTTTGGTTTAATTTGGATTTAAAATAGCTTTGTTATAGCGTTGAGATATTTTGAGTGTCTTGGTTTTAGTGTGGGGCCCTTTGGGGGTTCCCTGTTTATGGCTTTTCGTATACTTGAGGTTTGATCTTGGTTTTCTCGACTTGTATTTTATCCCGATTTACTTGTCTTATTATTGCCTTCAACTTTCATGTTGATCCCGTTCCCGTCCCGAACCCCGAAACTTGACTTTTCTAGCTTCAAGGGCAAAACAGTCTTTTCACACTAAATCTGTACCGGATTATTGTTATTCCCGAAACCCGTGAAACATATACTTTTTGGAATCTAGATATTTCGACGATCATTTCTTCCTTCTTCGTCGATTCCATCCGAAGTCCCGAAAACCGCTATTTCAGCCCTTCAAAGTTATTAAGTGGTGGAGCCCATCTTCATTGATTATAAAAGAAGACCCATCTCCCTCATTCTCTCTTTTTCCAGCACAAGAGAAGAACCTAGGGTTTGCTTGCCTCTTTTCTTCTTCTTCTTGCTTCTCCTTCATCAATCTCCACCAAATCTTGCACCAACATCAAAATAGAGATCACCATTCTCTTCCTCTCCTTGAGAGCTTCCTATTGGTACCATTTTTGAAGAAATCCCATCTCCACAAGATCTTCATTTAGCTTCCTTTGCTCATTTGGAGAACCTATTGGTAAGATCTCTTTCTCATCTTCTAGATTCATGTTCATATGGTCCTTGAGAAGCTCCATTTGCATTATTAGGAGCTCTCTCTTCTTATTGCTTGTTTTGACCCATTTTAGGGTTTGTTTTAGGGCTTTTTGTAGAGATCTTGTTCTTGGCTTGCAAGTGTGATTAGAGCTGGTTTTTCATTGATTAAAGACTTGAGGCAAGTGGATGTTTTGACCCTTTTATCTTTGAATGAGTCTTGATAAAAATGCATATGATTTCACCATGTATTTTGTGTTATTAATGACTTGCTTAGACTTGAAATAAATGCACATTGGTAAGCCTTGATAGCTTGTTTTATTCATGAAATAGATTGCTAACCAGATTTGAAAGAATGAAGAAAAGGAATGGAGAAAATGAACAGACCTGCTGCACTGCTGTAACAAAACCTGGGTTCTGTTACGCAGTGTACGCGGTCGACCGGCGACACTGCAACAGGCCCCCTGCTGGGCAGCCTGCTGAACTGCGGGACTCCCAGCTATGCAGAGTACGCGGTCGACCGGCCAAGGGGCGCGGTCGACCGGCGACGCAGAGGTCAGGCTCCCTGGAGCCTGACAAGAACACTATTGACCCATTTAAACTTACAACTCCCGGTCGACCTGGCCCATGGGCGGTCGACCGAGCCCCTGTGTACGCGGTCGACCGGCCATGGGCCAGGTCGACCGGCCCAACTGGAAACCTTGCAGAAAATTGGACTTGTGCCCTATGCTTAGGTGGACTTTAAAAGGACTTTTGGCCCTTTGTTAGGAGGACTTTAAAGGGACTTTTGGCCCTTTGTTAGGTGGACTTTAAAGGGACCTTTGGCCCTTTGCTAGATGGACTTTCATCGGACTTTTGCCCCATGATTAGGTGGACTTTAAATGGACTTTTTGTCCTGTGATTAGATGAACTGTAAATGGAACTTAGTGACCCTTTTGTGGACCCGTTTGACTTCCTTTGAGGATGGTTGAACCGACATCACCACACGGTTAATCCGGTTGTATCGGTACTTAATCTAATTCAATCGTGAACGGAACGGAACGACGGGATATCCTTTCTTTTATCTAAACGCGAAATTGGTTTGTTTGGGTATCGCGAATCCGTTTTTCCTTTCGATGACTGAGTAGGTTGTAAGGTACTACTAGATTAACGTTGTGCTTAGGTTCCCCTCTCTATTAGGTTTTGTTTATTTAAAATTCGATTAAGGTTTGAATACCTAAAGTGCATAAAGAGCCCGGAATGTCTCTAAACTCAAGGAGTACCAAGTAATCATTACAATCGACATACGGGGTCCTTATTCACTTGATTTATATTGAAACCCGATAATAGCCCGAATTTCTCGAATTATGATTTGTCTTGAATCCCGATGATAGCCCGTATTTCTCGAATATTGATTTAGCATTCCCGAAAGCATTGACAGTGTATTTTTAGCATTCTTGCTAGCCCGTTTATACATGCCCGAATGAAATGAAATTAGTGCTTTTGAGCACCCCGTCCTGCCCGTTTATTTAAGTGCATTACACATGATTTGTACATGTCTCGTTTTACATGATTTGACCTATGAGTCGGCACCACTAAGCTTGGCTTTCTTTGCCGGTTTGATCCACCGACTTGGAGACCCCTTCCCGTCCCGTCAGCTGCAGTTTGGATCCCGCTACCCGGTTATTACCGTGGTCTTGTCCCGATGCCGCAGATTGCTACAGTGGTCCCCGATGCCCGGCTCGCTACCGTGGTCATGTCCCGTATTGTATTATATTATGTATATGTTACTTGTGTTGCATCTCCTCACTTCGGTGACTGAGACAACACCCCGATATGCTCATGTCACTTCGGTGATAGAGGACTTAGCTTTGTGTGGTTGCCATCTTGCTCGTTTCCCGTTTCCTTGGATACCGTACATGTTTTATATTGCATACGTATTTGAAATAATGTTTATCTTGTTTTATGAAACTAATGTTTTGACAGGTTTAAATGATTTTCAAGGTATTTTCCTTATTGTTATGTCTTTTCACCTGCTTGCCAAACCGTCGTGTTTGACCCACTATTTTGGTACTCAGGTTCAGTTTCCCGCCCCGAGCTGAGAGTTGTGGCTGTGGAGCCATGAGTGCAGGTTGTCTTGTCGGCTATGTCCTGTAGACATTGGGCTTGACATCGGAGATACGTCACATGTGGGTAGTGGATATTAGTTTGTATTGTTCGGCTTTTATTAGCCTTTCTTGGGATTGTAATTAATGCACCTTGTTACTTGTAACTTGAACATAATGGAAATGTAATATCCTGTTACCGTCAGCTCTGTATTTTACTTATGTTGGTTTGTTCCAGTCTGATATGGTTCACAAAATGATGGCTTTATGCTAGGGGTTCTATGCGACGCGGAATCCGATGATGTTCACGGACTCCGGGTCGTATTGCCACAAAAGCTTCCGCAGAAATATTCAAACAGTGTTGTGATTGTGGATCCTCACACACGCGGATCTTGGGAGAAAAATAATCACCCCTCACTCTCCCGGACCTCTTCTTAGGATCCCGGTCCGGGGCGGGCAGGTTTCTAGGAAATAAAACACTCTAGGAACCTTAAGACGTGTAGTGAGGTCCGGATTTTTTTGGCTAGATGTCGTTTAGTTAGATTTGGGTTTGTTTTCTTTCTAGTGGGGGAGACTCTCCTTGTCTCTTTCCTTTTTGTTCTTGTTGGAGAATTTGGGGGACCAAATTCTTTTCTAGTGGGGGAGAATTTAATGTCTCCGTACCCATGTTTAGCTCCTTTTCGTTGTTTTCGGGCCAGAGAATCAGAGTTTTGTGGACTTAGCATGTGGATCTCGAAGGACTTTGGCAGAATTTGCAGCTTTTGTTGGCACAGATGGAGTTAGCGAAGGAATTTATGAGCAGTTGTCAGTCAGCAAGGAATGTTAGCAGCATATCAAGACCCAATTACAGTTGATCGTGTATCATCAGAGGATTCGTCAGGCAAGTAAGTGTGGATTTTTGGAGAAACTTGAAACATTTCCCTAAGTCAAAGACTCCAGAAACCAGAGGAATGACAGATTTCAGGAAGTTTGAAGTGATTTTCAGTTGATAGAGCTTCAAGTGGATGCTAGGAGCTGGGAACTTCTCGAGTATGGATGAACTTTTGTCAGGTAAGTGTTAGAGGATTTTCAATGATTCGAGAAGGATGGTGAAGCTGACTCAGAGGGGTACATCAGTGTGTGGTTATAATGATGGGAAGTAAGTTTTCAGCTGCGATATAGAGAGCCGTATGCAGAATGGATTGTTATTTGGTCATATGATAGAGGAGATCTTGCAGACTTTACAGACTTTTGAGATATCAAATTGGACTTTGTGCAGATGTAAGCTGGAGAACCATAACCTGTGGACAAGGCTAGTCGAAAGATTCAGAGAAGAATGGCACACATGCTTGACTTGAAGATGGTGAACCTGAGACAGAGGCAGAAGATTGAACAGATAAGACATTGAGGGAAACTTTATGCAGTGATTTGTGGCAGAGAAGGAATTGCAATGCATCAGAATGAGCCAGAACTTTCATTTACTTGGACCGACATGGATAGACAAGACAGGCAGATGATTAGAAGTGATGTTAGAACTTTTGATGGGTGTCAGAGGCTTGATGGTAGGATTCTTCGAACGCTGATGGTGTCAGAAGAGCTAGTTGCTGAGTTAGAGTTTGGACAGTTTGAGATCTTCAACCGAATCAGAGACATTGACTGCAGACTCATCTCACCCTTGTGTTTGACTGGAGATAGTGCAGTTGTGCAGGAGCAGGACAGATCATCAATGTCAGAGGTAATTTTCAGTTGGCAGATACTCGGAGTAAGAAGTCAATTATTTTTGGATTTGTTGAGGAAAACAGACTTGGCAGAACAGTTGCAAGAGTGAGTGCAGAGCTTCAAATGCTGAAGAATAGTGAAAGGACAAGCATGTCAGCGTCAAAGACAGATTGTGGTGCAGAAGATCGAGAGCAACGAGCAACAAGAAGTTCACCTTGAAGATGGTACAGTTGATATGAGACCCAAGCTTCGACAATCTGTGATGCAGTTGATAGAATTGTTCCAGAAATTTTCTGTTTGAAGGTGGCTAGAAGTGAGAGACTTGGTGGAACTTAGAAGGAGTCAGAGTTGGCAGAATTCTTGAGCAGTCAGATTGGCAGGGCAGTAACAGATTCGAGCGAGAGGAAGAATGTATGACAGCTGTTGGTAGTTGACAGAAGAGTTCTACAGCGGAGATGACCTAGTGAGTCCAGATGCTTTTGAGTTGACCGATGGGAGCAGCAGTTTGAGGTTTTGTTTTCGTAGTGCGGGATTATATCCCCATTTGTTTTTGGTTTTGTTTAGTTCATTTGGAGGACCAAATGTTCTAAGGGGGGGAGGATGTGAGACCCCGACCCGAGAGGCCCAGATTAGTGTTTTTGAGCTGTGTTTTAGCTCTAAGTGTGTCTCGTGGTTTTTGGTTTAATTTGGATTTAAAATAGCTTTGTTATAGCGTTGAGATATTTTGAGTGTCTTGGTTTTAGTGTGGGGCCCTTTGGGGGTTCCCTGTTTATGGCTTTTCGTGTACTTGAGGTTTGATCTTGGTTTTCTCGACTTGTATTTTATCCCGATTTACTTGTCTTATTATTGCCTTCAACTTTCATGTTGATCCCGTTCCCGTCCCGAACCCCGAAACTTGACTTTTCTAGCTTCAAGGGCAAAACAGTCTTTTCACACTAAATCTGTACCGGATTATTGTTATTCCCGAAAACCCGTGAAACATATACTTTTTGGAATCTAGATATTTCGACGATCATTTCTTCCTTCTTCGTCGATTCCATCCGAAGTCCCGAAAACCGCTATTTCAGCCCTTCAAAGTTATTAAGTGGTGGAGCCCATCTTCATTGATTATAAAAGAAGACCCATCTCCCTCATTCTCTCTTTTTCCAGCACAAGAGAAGAACCTAGGGTTTGCTTGCCTCTTTTCTTCTTCTTCTTGCTTCTCCTTCATCAATCTCCACCAAATCTTGCACCAACATCAAAAATAGAGATCACCATTCTCTTCCTCTCCTTGAGAGCTTCCTATTGGTACCATTTTTGAAGAAATCCCATCTCCACAAGATCTTCATTTAGCTTCCTTTGCTCATTTGGAGAACCTATTGGTAAGATCTCTTTCTCATCTTCTAGATTCATGTTCATATGGTCCTTGAGAAGCTCCATTTGCATTATTAGGAGCTCTCTCTTCTTATTGCTTGTTTTGACCCATTTTAGGGTTTGTTTTAGGGCTTTTTGTAGAGATCTTGTTCTTGGCTTGCAAGTGTGATTAGAGCTGGTTTTTCATTGATTAAAGACTTGAGGCAAGTGGATGTTTTGACCCTTTTATCTTTGAATGAGTCTTGATAAAAATGCATATGATTTCACCATGTATTTTGTGTTATTAATGACTTGCTTAGACTTGAAATAAATGCACATTGGTAAGCCTTGATAGCTTGTTTTATTCATGAAATAGATTGCTAACCAGATTTGAAAGAATGAAGAAAAGGAATGGAGAAAATGAACAGACCTGCTGCACTGCTGTAACAAAACCTGGGTTCTGTTACGCAGTGTACGCGGTCGACCGGCGACACTGCAACAGGCCCCCTGCTGGGCAGCCTGCTGAACTGCGGGACTCCCAGCTATGCAGAGTACGCGGTCGACCGGCCAAGGGGCGCGGTCGACCGGCGACGCAGAGGTCAGGCTCCCTGGAGCCTGACAAGAACACTATTGACCCATTTAAACTTACAACTCCCGGTCGACCTGGCCCATGGGCGGTCGACCGAGCCCCTGTGTACGCGGTCGACCGGCCCAACTGGAAACCTTGCAGAAAATTGGACTTGTGCCCTATGCTTAGGTGGACTTTAAAAGGACTTTTGGCCCTTTGTTAGGAGGACTTTAAAGGGACTTTTGGCCCTTTGTTAGGTGGACTTTAAAGGGACCTTTGGCCCTTTGCTAGATGGACTTTCATCGGACTTTTGCCCCATGATTAGGTGGACTTTAAATGGACTTTTTGTCCTGTGATTAGATGAACTGTAAATGGAACTTAGTGACCCTTTTGTGGACCCGTTTGACTTCCTTTGAGGATGGTTGAACCGACATCACCACACGGTTAATCCGGTTGTATCGGTACTTAATCTAATTCAATCGTGAACGGAACGGAACGACGGGATATCCTTTCTTTTATCTAAACGCGAAATTGGTTTGTTTGGGTATCGCGAATCCGTTTTTCCTTTCGATGACTGAGTAGGTTGTAAGGTACTACTAGATTAACGTTGTGCTTAGGTTCCCCTCTCTATTAGGTTTTGTTTATTTAAAATTCGATTAAGGTTTGAATACCTAAAGTGCATAAAGAGCCCGGAATGTCTCTAAACTCAAGGAGTACCAAGTAATCATTACAATCGACATACGGGGTCCTTATTCACTTGATTTATATTGAAACCCGATAATAGCCCGAATTTCTCGAATTATGATTTGTCTTGAATCCCGATGATAGCCCGTATTTCTCGAATATTGATTTAGCATTCCCGAAAGCATTGAAAGTGTATTTTTAGCATTCTTGCTAGCCCGTTTATACACGCCCGAATGAAATGAATTTAGTGCTTTTGAGCACCCCGTCCCGCCCGTTTATTTAAGTGCATTACACATGATTTGTACATGTCTCGTTTTACATGATTTGACCTATGAGTCGGCACCACTAAGCTTGGCTTTCCTTGCCGGTTTGATCCACCGACTTGGAGACCCCTTCCCGTCCCGCCAGCTGCAGTTTGGATCCCGCTACCCGGTTATTACCGTGGTCTTGTCCCGATGCCGCAGATTGCTACTGTGGTCCCCGATGCCCGGCTCGCTACCGTGGTCATGTCCCGTATTGTATTATATTATGTATATGTTACTTGTGTTGCATCTCCTCACTTCGGTGACTGAGACAACACCCCGATATGCTCATGTCACTTCGGTGATAGAGGACTTAGCTTTGTGTGGTTGCCATCTTGCTCGTTTCCCGTTTCCTTGGATACCGTACATGTTTTATATTGCATACGTATTTGAAATAATGTTTATCTTGTTTTATGAAACTAATGTTTTGACAGGTTTAAATGATTTTCAAGGTATTTTCCTTATTGTTATGTCTTTTCACCTGCTTGCCAAACCGTCGTGTTTGACCCACTATTTTGGTACTCAGGTTCAGTTTCCCGCCCCGAGCTGAGAGTTGTGGCTGTGGAGCCATGAGTGCAGGTTGTCTTGTCGGCTATGTCCTGTAGACATTGGGCTTGACATCGGAGATACGTCACATGTGGGTAGTGGATATTAGTTTGTATTGTTCGGCTTTTATTAGCCTTTCTTGGGATTGTAATTAATGCACCTTGTTACTTGTAACTTGAACATAATGGAAATGTAATATCCTGTTACCGTCAGCTCTGTATTTTACTTATGTTGGTTTGTTCCAGTCTGATATGGTTCACAAAATGATGGCTTTATGCTAGGGGTTCTATGCGACGCGGAATCCGATGATGTTCACGGACTCCGGGTCGTATTGCCACAAAAGCTTCCGCAGAAATATTCAGACAGTGGTGTGATTGTGGATCCTCACACACGCGGATCTTGGGAGAAAAATAATCACCCCTCACTCTCCCGGACCTCTTCTTAGGATCCCGGTCCGGGGGCGTGACAGCCATGCTATTCGCTTTCTTCCATTTCCTTTCAGCCTCTTGCTGGTCATCTGTAGAATTATCATTAATCGCAGGACAGGGTTCCGACAAGACATACTTGTACTCCTCAGCAGTAAGTACTATGTCAAGATTCCTTTTCCAGTCCACGTAGTTCGGACCAGTAAGTTTGTATTCACGTAGAATACTCATCAATGGGCTAAAAGAACCACCGGTCATCTCTCTGGATATATAACGGTTTATAATTAGACGGGCAGTATATATGTAACATGTATATGGTGCTTGTAATAAAAGGAAAAACATGCACAGTAAACTTTTTACATTATTAACCCTTATCATAATGTATCAGTGTCTCAACCTCCTCATAGACCCTCCACCGAAGGGATGGCCGAGTCTATAGTCATGTTGAGTAAAGCCTTGCTTATTTGGATTATCACTTATCTGGATTTAGCATATCCAGTGACAGTCCAATCACTGATTGGTTTGGCCTCATATGACAAATAACACTAACTCCTAGGGAGAGGTTATTACCGTCTTATGTCAAATGTGTTACCATCTCTTATGAAATTTCCCAGAATGTCTATGACTTGAGTCCTTCGAGGGGAAGTGACTGTAATCAACTCTTGAAGTGAACTTTAGTAAAAAGCTCCACCGAAGGGATGGCCGCTCCCACCGACACTTCATCGACATTCTATAGAAGTGATCTTTAGTAAAGAACTCCACCGTAGGGGTGGCCGCTCCCACTAACACCTCATTATGAATATTCACATTAGTTCACCTACTAACCCCTTGAAGCGATCTTTAGTAAAGAACTCCACCGAAGGGGTGGCCGCTCCCACTAACATTCCATTGAGATAGCATGAACCGAAAATGGAAAGCCGTGGGGTTTTTCCAAAAACCTTCTCCCACTTGATTATTTATCACTAGGGTTTAAAAAAAAAATTTTGACCTTTACATCGCTACTCAAATCCTATTTAAATCTAGCAAACTTAGTTAACAATTTTCATGACTCAATTGCTTAAGTCATCTCAAAAATAAATAACCTTTGCTTTAAAACATATTGAGTAAAGATCCTTTAAAAAATCAAAAAACCTAACTTGGGCTATGGGAACCCTTAGGTAGCATCGTATTAGATTTTAGTTTAGCCTATTTTGGAAAACAAGGGTACCACGATAAACTAAACCCCAACCAATTTTAAACCTTAGACAAAGAAGTGTGATGGTCTAAGTTCCATTTAAAAACAATTAGCCAAACTAATCCAATCTAATATAGAAAAAACCCAATTTTAAAAACCTAGTGGTGGCCATGTTACTAGGTGACAATCATAGCAATTATATAAAGCATTCAACCATGCATTCCATACATAAAAGCAATAATAGTTATGCAACCCTTGATGGCTCCCTGCTCTTCGGACTTCAAATCCTTATCGAACTAGGTCATCAAAAATAGATCTCATCTTGCACCAAGAAGCCTTGTCTCCTCCATCACCATGAATCCCCTTTACTTGCAACCATGCAATCTTTGAAGCTTTCTTCTCTTGCTTGATACCATAAAAATAAATTTACATACAAGCAAACAATGAAAAACAAAACCAAAAATTAGATTGGAACTGCCTATGCTTTTCAAGAAAGCTACATCAAATCTAGTTGGAAAAGTAAATAGAAATTACAATTTCCTATGATTGCTAAACGCGCAATCGTACAATTTTCAACTAATAAAAACACATCCAAATCCATACAACATTCATACGAACCATCAAGGATGCATATATGGCTACATACAAAGAGGTTAGTGCATGCAAAACACAATGTACAGCACTATATGGTATTCTGAAAAATAATTCCAGCAATCTGGAAAAATTTCTGCAACCATAACTTAGTGCCAACATGCATTAAAACCCATCCTAGAGGACGCCACCATGTCCTTAATTCATCTAAGATTAATATTAACACAACATGGGATCATGATTTCACATGGCGAGGCTCTGATACCATTGAAAGTTAATGCGATTCAGATCTGAACTCCCTTGATGAGGGACGTCCATTGCTGATTTTTCTTTGGATCAGCAAAAACAGATTGCTGAAATCTGAACTGGGCAGCGGAAAACAGCCATAAAATCGCATAAAAACGCCATGAAATCATGATCAACATGTGTAAAATAAAAGGAGATGAAAGAGGACTAATACCTTGCTGATATGAAGACTTCAAATCTCTGAAACCAAGGCTCCAAGGGACTGATTCTAGACCTGCAATCAGCAATGTGTGTTGCAGGAATTTTGTACAGTAACTTTCCTTTGATCTTCTCCTCTATTCCACAACCCAATCTGATTGGCTATGATGGTGGGATCAAACTATGGAATCCTTAAGAGGTTTTTCTGAACTATAATTTGTGGAAAGAAAGATCTGATTTTCTCTCTTCAAAAGAAGAAAGAAGAAGGCAAAGGGCGTCTTGCAAAAGTGTGGGCAGCCATGGGTTTTCTTCTCTCTTGTTGCACACCTAGGGTTCCTCTCTCCCTCTTGATCTTTCTTCTCACCTCTTGCACGTCCAAGAGGGGATAAATATGGATGGCTTCTTGCTCTCTAAGTTCTCTCCAATTAGAAATAGGAAACTAAGAGGTCCATCCCACAAAAATAGCAACAAGCTACCTTAGGTGTGCAACACTTTCTAATTTTTTAGTTTCTAAAACAATTAGGAAACTTTTACTATAGGAATCCTTACCCAATGAGGAGTCCAACCTTCCAAGTAAAGAAACTTACTAAAGATTGGAAACCTCATACAAGGGACCCCCTTTATGGCTGGCCCACAAGAAAGAAAAACACACCATGGCCCACAAGTCAATAAATAAGCTAGAGTTAAATTCATGTATGCCATCAAAGGCCTATTTGAATTTAAACTCAAAAATATTTTTCCACAAAATAATTCAACCACATATCATCTAAACAAATTAGGAAACCATGCCAATATAGGAAAGTGGCTAGAGAAGGGACCAAAAGACATATTTGCCTTTGGCTCCCAAAATGACCAAAATGTCCATGCTTACCCCATAGCAACATTAAGATCATTTTAACCCTAACCCATTCCACTAAAGAGTTATCGTTGCACTCCAAGGACAAATATTAAATATGAATTAAGCTGATCAGGAAATGACATTCGTCTTCGACCTACTAAGTGAAATGACCGAAATGCCCCTCTATGTAACATCCATAATCAAGTCAGGTTATCCGATGTACTATCAACCTTCTTGATTATATCTCAACCTTAGAACTTCATATCCTTGACTTAATCAGCATTCGGATATCATTCTCTTGGTCCAGGGAGCGACCCACAAGTTCAATATCCATATGGAACATCCATATACTAAGATCTTAGATTTTGATGATTAATTGGATAATTCTAAGGGGACGATCACTCTATCACAAGATGGCATAGATTCTTTATTGCATCTGCACGTCCCAACTAATCAAGCCCGAGTACCCAAAACGCAGAGCTGTCGACCCATGAACAGGATCTCACCCATAGTGAATTAAAGCACAAGAACTCGACTTCGTCAGTTCATCCACATATGCTCAAGATTAAGAGCACTGGTCACTCAGTAGCATAAGGTGACTTGATCTCTCTCAATGATAGTACTATTTTAGAGATCACACCTACAATGGTCCTGTTCAATGCATGACATATGCACTAATGAGATAAATCCGGAAAAGCCTCCCGTGACTAAGGTAAGTCACCCTGAATACAGGAGAGTATCTCACTATAACTTATACCAAGATGAAGTGCCCAACTCCATCTTTCAATTATGAACCAGTTTATTGTTTCAAGTGTCCATGACTCAGAACTATCTATGTGTAGCCACTACACACCCAAGTCATTTACTAGAAACAATGGACCTTATGCAAACATACATATATACATGCAGTAAGAGAAAAAGAATAATTCTAATAAATAACCAGTAAATATCCAGTAACAAAGATGTGAGTGCTGTCAGTGGGCTTTAGGGCATACACAAATCCCAACAGTGCTCCACCACTAGGAATTCTCATTGGGTCAAAATCATGGCTTTTGGGACCTCTGATGCGTTCGACGAAGAAGGGGAAAGTGATCGTCGAAATATCTAATTTTTAAAAAGTATAAATTTCAAGGGTTTCAGGAAAATCGAATTTTGTGTCCAAATTTGGTGCAACAAGATTGTTTTACCCTCGACGCCAGGAAAGTCGGGTTTCGGGGTTTCGAACGGGCACGGGATCAACATGAAAGTTGTAGAGATTAATGAGATGATTCAAACGGGGTTGTAAGACCCCGACCCGAGTGACCTCGATTAATGTTGATTTAGTTGTGCGTTAGTTCTAAGTGTGTTTAGTGTATTTTGGTTTATATTGGGTTTAGAATAGCTTTGTAATAGCTTTGGGGAATTTTGAGTGCCTTTGTGATTAGTGGGGCCCTTTGGGGGTTCCTTTTTATGACTTTGCGTATTCTTGGGGGATTAATTAAGATTCTTTGGATTTGTGTTTTATTCCATTTTATTAACCTCGTCAATCTCTACAACTTTCATGTTGATCCCGTTTCCGTCCCGAATCCCGAAACCCGATTTCCATTGCTTGAGGACAAAACAAACTTTTTACACTAAATTTGGACCCAATATTTGATGTTCCCGAAACCTGCGAAACATATACTTTTTAGAAATTAGAAATTTCAACGATCATTTCTTTCTTCTTCGTCGATTCCATCCGAGGTCCCGAAAACTACTATTTCAGCCCTTCAAGTTTCCTAAGGGGTGGAGCCCACTTTCAAATGCTATAGAGAACCCATCTCTTCTTCTTCCTCCTTTTTCCAGCAACTTTCTTGCATTGGGTTTTCCTTTCTTTTCCTTCTTCTTGCTTTTCCATCATCACCACACCACCAAGCTTGCACCAACATCATAATGGAGATCACCATTCTCTTCCTCTCCTTCAAGGCTCTCCATTGATACCATTGTTGAAGAAAATCTCCATCTCCAAGATCCCTTTTGATCCAACTCTCTCCATTTGGAGACCCTACAAGTAAGCTCTCTCCCTAATCTCCTAGATATGTATTCTTCTAGTCCTTGAGAAGCTTCATTTTCATTATTATGAGTTCTCTCTTCCTATTTCTTTGTTTGACCCATTTTAGGGTTTGTTTTTGGGGTTTTTTTGTAGTTTTTGTGGTTTTGAGCTTGGAGAAGTGATTAGGAGCTTGATTTGCTTCTTAGAGAGCTTGAGGCAAGTGGATGGATTGATATTTTGAGTTTTTGATGATTTTGATAAAATGCATTGATGATTTCATACTACTAGTGATTTGCATTGATTTGAATTAAATGTGCATTAATGACTCTTATTAGTTCATTAAATGAATTTGGAAATGTGGTTGGTAGTTTGCATTTACTACATGATTGTAGTTTAAATGAACCCTTATGATATGGTTTTTCTCTTATCCTTGTGGTTGAATGTGATGGGGGAGATGGTGATTTGATTTGATGATTATGGGAGGGTTGATGTGAAGTTTGAAGGATGTTAGAAAGTGAAATTGGAGCCTCCCAAGTGAAGTGAAAATGTAGCTAAGGAGGGTTGTAAGAAGTGGAAATAAAATGGGAGCATAACTGTCCCGGAACCCATTTCTGGGTAGTTTGCTCGAGCGAACCTGGTAGTCGCTCGAGCGAAGTGTCCAAAACAGGTTCCGAACCATTCCAGTAGACAGGTTTTCGCTCGAGCGAACACTCCCAGAACTGTATCAGGCTCGTCACAGAACCTTGTTAGTTCGAGCGAACCATTTATTCACTCGAGCCAACATGTTCACTCGAGCGAACCCATTATCCGCTCGAGCGAACTCTCCCAGAAGGTTTATCAGAGAGACATAGAACATTGTTAGTTCGAGCGAACTATTTATGGGAATCTCGAATAACCGATTCGGGGTCGCGACAGGGGTTGAAGCACTAATTATGGGAATCTCGAGTAACCTCCCAAGTACACGCAAGGTCACAAAAAGGAACCCTTAAAGGGTCCCCACTAATCACAAAGGCACGCAAAATTCCCCAAAGTTATCACAAAACTATTCTATTCCCAACTTAACCAAAATGCTCTAATCACATTTAGAACTAACACACGACTTAATTAGTACTAGTCGAGGTCCCACAGGTCGGGGTCTTACACATGGATAAGAAGCCATTGAATTGCCCCGTTTGGAATTTATAGCTGTTCCAATCAAATCCATTGGAAAAGTTAGAAATGATAAAAATAAAAAAGTATGTGGGTCTGAGCCATTAAATCATGACCATATATGCTATTATGATAATAAAACATGACAGAGATGAAATTGTAAAAGAATCCTTTTCATTCTTATTGTTTGGAAAGTTGGAAATAAAAAAATGGCTACAGTCAGTCACCTTCTTTTTCTAGGCTTCAGGTTCTGGCTTGGACTCGAGTAAAAGGATTTTAACTGGAACCTGTTTATTAAAAATTTAGACAGCATAAAATAAATGTCTCTTTCGATAGGGCTTCTTCAACTAATTAAAATTCCAGTTGGGCCATGTAAAACACATCCATTATATTATATAAAGGTTGAGCCTTACCAATATAATTTTAATGACTCGATTTAATTTTGACCGTAACTGTAATATAACTTATCACTTTTTATAACTACTGCCCACTTTTTATAACTACCCATTACCTTTTCTTTACATTTTTATTTATTTATGAAAAAATATCTTTTTGCCGACATCTCCCATATTCCATTTTTAGATATATTTTTTTAACCTCACTTCTCATATTCCCTTTCTACTCTCCCTCCTTTATATTCTAAAAATAGGTACAATCATATTTTTTCTTTCTAAAAATTCATTGCTATGCATGAATATTTGATTTGCATTGTATGGGTGAATATTTGAATTGCTTTTTATGGACGTACCCATGCTCTAGTGATTTTTTATCCTGAGTTTGTGACGCTCCGGAGTCCCACATCGGCTATAGAGAGGAAAGTGAATGGGGTTATATGTAGAGCTTACACCCTTACCTTGTATGAGGCCTTTTGATGAGTTGAGGCCCATCAAGATCAAAACCGTGAGGCCCGTGGGCCAAAGCGGACAATATCATGCATGTGTGTAAGGGTGGGGCGTTACAAATGGTATCAGAGCCGACTCTCGACTAGTTCGAGTGTGGGTCCCCTGCCGTGGTCTGGTGTAAGTGGGCGGGTCTCCATGTGGGCGGGCCAAGAGGGCTGGCAGGCTACTGAGACTGGCAGGCTACTGCACAGGAACGTGCAGCCTTAAAGGGGGTGGATTGTGACGCTCCGGAGTCCCACATCGGCTATAGAGAGGAAAGTGAATGCGGTTATATGTAGAGCTTACACCCTTACCTTGTATGAGGCCTTTTGATGGGTTGAGGCCCATCAGGATCAAAACCGTGAGGCCCGTGGGCCAAAGCGGACAATATCATGCATGTGTAAGGGTAGGGCGTTACAGTGTTATCCACTTCTTGGATTGTTGGCTTCGCGAACTGGTTTTTGGAGAGCTTTTCGGAGTACCAGGGACTTTCCAAGAAGGAGGTTCATGTTAAGCAATCTTCAGAGAAGATTCCTGGGAAGTCGGACGTTGTTCAGTGAGAAGAGATTCTAGCCTTCCTTTCTAGAGGAGAACATAAGATATGTTTTCTCAACGAGAAGGACATCAGCAAACCCAAAGCTGTCCAAGAAGTTCCTAGTGAGGTTTTGGAACATTTGGAGGATGAAGTCGAGAGCGATACTTAGTTGCAAGTAGAGCAGAAACGGGCTTTTGTAGAGTCCACAGGTCATAGTATACCATCTAGCAAGGGGTCAAGTGAGAGACCTGATCTTGGAACTTTTGGCAGTGAGGTAGGTTCTTCGAGCAAACCATCCCAAATGAGCAAAAGGAAGAGAGGATAGGGTCGTAGTAAAAGATGGCAAAGAGATTCTCCTGACCTAGAAGTTACTGTTACCATTGCTGAGGAGGTGTTAGGCAGTGCTGGTGAGCCTCAGAGAAGAGAAGTCGAGAAGAAGAAACCACCGATGATCGTATGATTCTTCCCTTTTCTTTTCTTTTCCTTTTTCTTTTTCCTTTCATGCATACTTTCCTATTTGATTTTTTCCCTTTAGTAGGAAATGATCACTTAGTGATGCCCAAGGGTCCGACTGATGAGGTGATGATGGATCCAACTACGACATTTGAAGAAGAACCAAGGGACTCTTAAATGATTCTGAAATCAACTCCTAGTATGATTTCTAAGCTTTTTTTTTTTTTTTTTATCTCTCTTTCCATTTGTGTTGCTTTTTGCTAACATGTCGTTTGCCTTTATGTTAGCTGATTTGCCACAAGATTCTAACGAGTTTGATCCATCCAATGATCCAACCATCGACAATGCTTTGGACGAGGGCATGGAGGTAGAAAGTATTCTGCTTGTTGCAAAAGAAGGTTTTTTGTAGTAATGATCTCGGGTTTTATTTTATTTTTTTTTATTTTTAAGATCATACTCACATATTTTCATCTTTCATTGGCAGGTCATGAAGTGAAGGTGTGGCAACCCCGGACCAAGAACCTGGCCCACGACGGCTTAGGATTGATTTGAAATTTTCAACAAGTTCCCATGGTGAGGGTCCCGAGACACAGGAGACTAACTCACACAATCAATTTTGCGGAAGCGTGTAGCAAATCACATCACGACCAAGCATGAATAAAATTTTCAAGTACATGAGTAAAACCATCATCAAGACCAAGATAACAGAATAAGGAATTATAACATAGAATTCCTAGCATAATTCAAGTTTGAAAGTTAACCAAAGGTAAGTTAAGTTTGTTACAACCCAAATAAGAGGCCAACAAAGGCCAATACATTCCCAAAAGTAAAACAACAACCAAGACAAAATGAATCGAAACTCAAGATCCCGTCTGACGTCTAGTTGACGTCGTCGGGCTGCCACTCATGAGCTAAGGGTGGCTCAACAACCTCCTCCTGACGCTCCTCCTCGAAGGCAACGTCACCTACACTTGGGCACCAAAATAACAAGCATCAAACACGACGGTTTGGCAGGTAATCAATTTAGGCAGGAGCATGAAACAAGTGAAGTTTAAAGAAATATACTAAAATAATTTGCTTAATTCAAAACAATTACTTGAGTGAAATACATTTCGAAGATACAAAATAAGCTAGCATGAATACTTATAATATATCATGAATAGTTAATCCACAAAAAGCCCATCCTTTGTCTATCATATATAATGAAAAGAGTAAGCATGCACAACAAGCACGATAAGCAAAACATGATTCCCATGCCACAATGAAGTAGACAGGGATTTCCGGCTGCGGAACTGGACACGCATAATCTGTAATATAATACACGACCAATCTGTAGATAGTCCACATGTTTAAGGACTCCGAACAGTGGATCAGACTGAAGGGGCAGTCCAAGGTCAATGGTGTTCACTTCGATTCATGAATGCACAAAACACGCGATACATGTTTGAAACAAATCAAAATAAAGATGAAGATCAGTTATCAAAACGAGACAAGACACGGCTAGGCAGTTCTGGATTTCCAATGGCACAATGTCAATTTAAAACCCTCGGCATAGTTTAGTTTTTTTCAATCTCCAAAAACACTCAAACGAAACCAAAACTTAGCCCTGGAATCTGCCCAGGTTTGCTCGAGCGAACACCCCTTCGCTCAAGCGGATCTAAAAGGGGCATAATCTCTCGAGCAGACCTTATGGTCGCTCGAGCAGACAGGCTTCCGTCTGCCCGTGCCAGGTAGTGGCCTAATTGCTCGAGCAAACAGGCTTCTGCCTGTGCTCGCTGAGTGCGGAAATGCACTTCTTCCTTCCAATTTTTCTAATCTCTTCTTCCTTTCTCCTCATTTCTGAAACACCTGCACTTCCCTAAGCCTTCATGCTCTCTAAGGGATCAATTACACATTTCCAAATCATTCAACCCGCAATCTATGACATTAAATTTCCATTCTCCATTCAAACAATCCAAATTTTCTAAACAAAGCATAAGCTTACAATAAAAAACAGAATCCAAAAGTTAACACTAACACATGTAATTGAATGAAAACTACATAAGAAGAGTCTAAGTAAAAATATAGAAAGAAAGCTTAGTAACAAAATTTATGCAATTTAAAGGTAACAAATGCAATCCACAACACACATGCAACATCAAACCCATAGAGATTACTTGCCTTTGCCCAAAGTGCCAAACAAAACTTTTCACAAGAACTCCTACTCAGGAGCTAAGCTAAACACTACAAAACCCCCATGAAAAACCATTCAAAACTCAACCAAATTTGAAAACAAAGAACCCATTTCGAAATGGGTGTTGGATGTTAGAAAAACAAGTTCCTTAGGAGCTACAAGAGCTCCATTAAATAGATAGGTTGAAGCTCTTACCTAGAGATGCCCAAACAAGAAGCAAGGAAGGAAATGAAAGGGTTTTCCAGCTGGAGACTTCAAGAAAATTGCAGAAATGGAAAGCTTGGGATGAGAGGAAGAGAATGGTGGTCTTAGATTTGCATTTGGAAGTCTCTAGCTAAGGCATGCAAGAGGAAGAAAATGGAGAGGAAGGTGGTTTCTCTCCTAGCTCTTGTTTTCTTTTGAAATGGTTGTCAGGAAAATTCTGAAACATACGGGAGGAAGATGAGGTGTTTGAGTTGAGTGACAAGTGGGTCCCACAATGCTCTAATACTTGCAAAGGCTAAAGCATGGTCTTATGGGTCCCGGATGAAGTCTATGAAAAAGGATAAAATGATCCTCGAAAAATCTAGTTTCCAAAAAGTATAACTTTGACATGGTTTTGAGATTTCGAAAGTCATGTCCAGATTTGGGTGTAAAAGACAATTTTTACCCTTTTGGGTGAAAACTTGGGTCTTTGGGCTTCAAGCACAGACGGGCTGAAAGCGAAAGTTTTAGAAAATAATAAACCCAAATTGAAACCACAATTAAATCGGGAAACCAAAATGATCTTCCCATGCTTGCACGTGTACTCAGGGCATCACTAAGCATGTCTGACTAACACTAAACGCTCTCAAAATTTCAAAAGCTATGTACAGGACTAAAATCAAACATATTATAATCCAATGATTACTAAACCCATTTAAGACTAAACACACACTAAATACACACTAATCAGGCTAATCTGGGTCGGGGTCTAACATAAGGGAAAAACTCATTTGCCTTCTTTAGAACCAGACATTTCTGAAGAGCATGATGTGCTATAGATAGGTCAAGAAGTTAGAACTCCTTCAACTAGTTTGACATGATTGGGGCGGGGCCTCGTGTTGAGATTCCTTCTTCAGCGTCTTCGAGCGGAAAGAGTTTATTGATTACTCTTCCGATGGGGCATGGCATAGGTAGCCGACCGATGGAGATGGGTGAGTATTCATCTTGGCCATCAAGTCAATTTATGAAGAAGGCACTAAAGAGTGTATTGGGCGCATGGGTTGAGACCATTTCTTCCGGTCATCTAGATGCTGGCTTCGACATGATAAAGCATGTACTAGAAATACTCTCCATGAGTGAAGAGGCTGGTCTAGATGTTGCAGGTACCATAGCATTTATTGATCATATCAGCATACTGGCAGCAAATGGACGAAGATCAAGAACTTTTCACCTCCTAATTTCTTCAGGGAAATGTTTGTGAAGCCCTCCATCAATCTTCTGTTATTGCCACATTTTCATGTGCACTGTTTTTATTGTTAATTTCGTGCCAAAGAGTTCCAAAGACATTGTCTCTTAAGTACTTCAAAGAAGTTTCAATTCAAGAGGACTGTCAAAGCTTTTTGGAAAGGCTAGGATTCATCAAAGATCAACATCAAGCTGTGCCAACCAAGATCAGGTAATTGGGACCGAAACCATGCCCCTAAGTGACCCTAAAAACCCTAGGCTAAATTATTATTTTGAAAGGTTTTAGATGATATTTTTGAGCTTGTTTAAAACTCAAAAATGACCCCAAATTTCAGCCAGCCGACCTCATGCGGTTAGCAGTTCACCCCCTAAGTCCACCTGTCCTAAGGCATCTAACATGATCATAACACCAGGTCCCATTGAGGCTTAGTAAACATGAGTATGTACAGAAACTTAACAATAAACAATGTTTTATATAAATTAATAAAGAAATGTAAAGTTGTCAAAACCGGTGTGCTTTTGATTTCTTTAATAATTTTTCTACAAAAGTTCCCTCATATTCATACTCATGATTCTTATAAGGCCTCACCAAAACTTTGCTTATGTCAGGGTCTTTATCAAATTTCAAACGTAGGAATAGTGTTCTTGTCAGGTGCACCCTACCATGTCTTAAGTTACCGTTGGAACTATCCGTTGGATTTTTTCTATAAATACTTGTAGCTCGTTTTCAACAAAGAGAGTCCAATTTTGAAGAGCCTTTATTCCAAATTCTAGTAAACCTTTCTCAAGCTTTCAAAGCTTCTTCCAAACACACTTAGATCCTATCTTGGCAAACCCAAGGGCTTACTTAACTCTAGGGAGTGTGCTTTGAGAAGCCAAATCTAGGGTATCCTAATCCTTAAAGGTATCCCTCATTTCTGCCCTAGAAATCAAACCTCTACAACTTAGTTATGCATCTCAAAGGAGTTTCATCATCAACACCAAGCTAGCTGGAAGAGGTAAAAAAGCTTCGATCACGGTCAAAAGCTTCTTCGAACACTTTCGATCTTCATCAAAGGCAAGTGTTCGCCCTCCATTCAAATTTATATCTTTGTGACAGTGGATTGAATCTGTGTGTGTCAACCACTCTAAAAATTGTCTGTGGGGATTAGATCTGTGTGATCGAAACTCAGTAACAAAATTGAGTTAGAATCAGTACTTGTGTAGTTTGATTCTTTATAGTGGAACCAAGGGACTGTGTGACCCTTGAGAGTGGATGTAGGTCTGTGTGACTGAACCACTATAAATCTCTTGTGTCATTTTTATCTCTTGTGCTTATTATCTTGTTTCAAATTAGAGTTTCTCTGATTATTTAAGCACACACACATTGAACTTATAATTCATACAAGTTATTTTGTTATGTGTGATTATTATTCCAAGTTGAGATTAAAAATTAGGCTAATAAGTTTAAGATTGGCATTAGAATTCCTTTTGTCCTATTCACCCCCCCTCTAGGACTTATTCATTGAGCCTAGTTGCACTTTCATCTTCTTCTACAATGGATGATATCTCAAGGACCAAAAAGCAGCTTGTCCGTGAGAGGAACCATGCTGAGTTTGTCGCGACCCCGGACCGGGTCTACGAGCCTAATCCGGGATCGGGACTAGGTGATGATGATATACGAATAAATGGTTAATGCCATAAGACATATAATAAATTTGTTAATACGTCCACAGGTCAATAAAGGATAAGTATTACCCATGCATGTGATTTCCCACTAGTGTCCGCGATGAGGATATCACAATAACATAAGGTATATTTGTTTAAGTGCGGAAGCGTGTAGCAAATCTAATTCACACCTTTATATCCAAAATAACAAGACCGATAACACATTTATATAACAGAATATCAGAGTGAGTAATGATCATTAGTACTTTCCAAAAGCAATGTTAAAGTTTATACAAACGATCAGTTAGTTTTTCACTCCTGAAAGGAATAAAGGCCAACAAAGGCCAATACATCTCAAAATAGTAACCCAAAAGAATGATTAATCATGATCCCCAAAATGTTATTCATCTCGGACAACCGAATGTCTAGATGACATCATCGGCATGCCACTCTACTAAGCACGGTGGTTCACCGACCACCTCCTCAGGCTCCTCCTCAAGCTAGCAAGCAACTGGACCTGAGTACCAAAAAAATGGATCAGACACGACGGTCTAGCAGGTGGGTAAAAAGATATAACAATGAGACAATAATTGAAATTACCTTGGAAAACATTTAAACCTGTCTAAACAATACTTTCTTACAAGAAATGAATCATTTACTAAAACCATATATGCAATGTAAAACATGTAAGGGTAACCAAGGAATCAGGAACATGCAAGATGGCAACCACACGAAGCTAAGTCCTCTATCATCGAAGTGACAAGAGCATATCGGGACATTGACCTTAGTCACTGAAGTGAGGAGGTACAACAAAATCTACATATACATATATAATAATAATACGGGACAGGACCACAGTAGTGAGCCGGGCATCGGGAACCATGGTAGCAAGCCGGGGTATCGGGATAAGACCACGGTAATAACCGGGTAGCGGGATCCAAATTGCAGCTGGCAGGACAAGAGGGGGGTCTCCAAGTCGGTGGATCAAACCAACATGGTTATCCAAGCTTAGTGGTGCTGACTCATAGGTCAAATACAGAAATCGGAATATGTATAAAAATACTTCAAGTACAAGTGTATAAACGGGTGGGACGGGATGCTCAAAGGCACATGTATCACTTTATTTCGGGCTTGTATAACTGAGCTGGCAAAATGCTAAAATACAGCTTCAATACTTTCGGGAATGATAAATCATAAATCATAAATTTTAGGAACAATAACAGTACAATTTAACTTTCGAAGTTCCGAAACAAATATCGGGGTTCAAGACTGGTTCAAGGTGAATAGGGGTCCCATATGTCAATTTCAGTATAGACTTGGTACTCCTTGAGTTTGGAGACATTCCGAGCTCCTTATACACCTTAGGAATTTTCGAAACTTCAATTGAATTTTCGTGATGTGGTTTCCTTCTCAAACGAGTTCAAACAATGTTTATAAGTCTTCCCATCACAGTAGGGCTCCCAACAAAAAACCTCTCTCAATCATTTAAACATTTCATTTTTGCTCCCAAAATAACCCTAGATGAACAGTGTCCATCGCTCGAGTGGATTTGAAGTTCGCTCGAGCGATGAGCTCTCTGGAACAATTTTCTTGCTGGGTTCGCTTGAACGAAGTGGAGTTCGCTCGAGT